>JAWPHD010002141.1:0-273350 GCA_037043455.1 Cyrtodaria siliqua | reverse complement strand
ACACGCACCGCAAGACGCGGGTCTAATAAAATTATCGACAATGAGCAACGATAATTTGATAATTTCTGCTCGTTAAACGTTATCGCCATTCTCCGGTGATTACATGGTTTTAGTGCTCTAAATTATATTTGTCGCAGCTGAATGTCCGTCGCCTTAAATGAGTTACACACACACTTGAATATAATATTATCTTTCTTAACATTTAATTGGACAGATAAACGAACGCCATTATGATTATGAAACGCAAAATGCATTGCCATTTTTTCCTTTCGCAAATTTAAAAAGCTGTCTTCCAACTCAGATTAGCAAAGCAAATAAAGTCACAATTCTTAAAAACAGAAGAACATACAGATAAATAAATATTCAGCGTACAGATAAATAAATATTCAGTATACAATAACCTGAATTAGGTAATACCACCTTGACCCATATATTATCATCGGGCATATATTGATTATCTCCCTTATACTGTAAGAAACTCGTAATTTGCAATCTGGAAGAAACGCCCACTAAACCTATTTTCTGGTTTAGTTTTACATCTGCGATTATGCAACTGTAGATTGGTAACAATATGCAACTGTGTAGATTGGTAACAATACAAATTGACCTGCCAACATATTTGGAAAATGCATATATGTTTAATATAAAACAGGTAACTAAGATCTTTCACATATTAAGTTTGTTGTTAAATGAGGCTTCTTCGCATAAACTGTCAAAGCTATAAGCACACCATACAAATGTGTGTCTGCGTCTGTTCTGTGTGCGGGTGGGGTGGGATTGTTGGCGGGAAGGTCGATCTTTAGACAACCATATACGACACATGCAAACGACTGAACAACCCAACTGGGAACTTTCGGGATGTCAAAGATGGGTGAAATACATGTGTAAAGTGGGACACAATTATTACAACTAATCGGAAATTTGGGGGATAATAGGCTAACCTATTTCAAGAAGTGAAAAAATGCTACAATTTCCAAATTGTTTGGTTGCCTATCGGAACGCGCGTACGTTGAACAAGTGATTTGAGGGACCGTTATTCCTTTTGTGGTCTAATTTAAGTGGGCGAGTTGAATATTAATCACCTGTTCACGATTTGTTATTGCTATTTTTATGGAGTCTATAGGAATAAAGAAGTAATATTCATATTATTCGGGATGATGGGACAACCCTGTAATTAACCTTGTTCTGTTATTAATTATGTTCGTAAGGACGGAATTTTGTGGTGGGAAAACGTAATGGAATAATCGCAAAATGACAGGGTTTTATAGTCCGGCTGATTGGTGTAGTTACAGGGGGAAATGTTGTTGCAAAAATAATTACCATTTATCCGAATTCAGGAAGACATCACTGAAAACATTTCGGAGCCCGACTAAACTATATCTCCGCATCGTCTACGCCGATTCAAGTAAAAGATTGACGTAAATACAAATACGAAACACAAACATAAAGGTGTCAGTAACAGTAGAAGCAACAGTAGTAGCAGCTGAACCTCACGTTTTCTATCTCAGCGCAGACATCTAAACCGATAAAAATACAAGTATATCCCAGCATCATCTACACCAATACAAGTACAAGTATATCCCAGCATTATCTACACCGATACAAATACAAGTATATCCCGGATCCCAGCATTATCTACACCGATACAAATACAAGTATATCCCAGCATCATCTACACCAATACAAATACAAGTATATCCCGGCATCATCTACACCGATACAAATACAAGTATATCCCAGCATTATCTACACCGATACAAATACATGTATATCCCGGATCCCAGCATTATCTACACCGATACAAATACAAGTATATCCCGGATCCCAGCATTATCTACACCGATACAAATACAAGTATATCCCAGCATCATCTACACCAATACAAATACAAGTATATCCCGGCATCATCTACACCGATACAAATACAAGTATATCCCAGCATCATCTACACCGATACAAATACAAGTATATCCCGGATCCCAGCATTATCTACACCGATACAAATACAAGTATATCCCAGCATCATCTACACCGATACAAATACAAGTATATCCCAGCATTATCTACACCGATACAAATACAAGTATATCCCGGATCCCAGCATTATCTACACCGATACAAATACAAGTATATCCCAGCATCATCTACACCGATACAAATACAAGTATATCCCAGCATTATCTACACCAATATAAATACAAGATATCCCAGCATCCTCTACACCGATACAAATACAAGTATATCCCGGATCCCAGCATTATCTACACCGATACAAATACAAGTATATCCCAGCATCATCTACACCGATACAAATACAAGTATTTTCCAACATCATCTACACCGATACAAATACAAGATATCCCAGCATCCTCTACACCGATACAAATACAAGTATATCCCGGCATCTACACCAATACAAATACAAGTATATCCCGGCATCATCTACACCGATACAAATACAAGTATATCCCGGCATCATCTACACCAATACAAATACAAGTATATCCCAGCATCATCTACACCAATACAAATACAAGTATATCCCAACATCATCTACACCGATACAAATACAAGTATATCCCGGATCCCAGCATTATCTACACCGATACAAATACAAGTATATCCCAGCATCATCTACACCGATACAAATACAAGTATATCCCGGATCCCAGCATTATCTACACCGATACAAATACAAGTATATCCTAGCATCATCTACACCGATACAAATACAAGTATATCCCAACATCATCTACACCGATACAAATACAAGATATCCCAGCATCATCTACACCAGTACAAATACAAGTATATCCCGGCATCATCTACACCAATACAAATACAAGTATATCCCAGCATCATCTACACCAATACAAATACAAGTATATCCCAGCATCATCTACACCAATACAAATACAAGTATATCCCAACATCATCTACACCGATACAAATACAAGTATATCCCGGATCCCAGCATTATCTACACCGATACAAATAAAAGTATATCCCAGCATCCTCTACACCGATACAAATACAAGTATATCCCAGCATCATCTACACCAATACAAATACAAGTATATCCCGGCATCATCTACACCGATACAAATACAAGTATATCCCGGCATCATTTACACCAATACAAATACAAGTATATCCCAGCATCATCTACACCGATACAAATACAAGTATATCCCAGCATCATCTACACCAATACAAATACAAGTATATCCCAGCATCATCTACACCGATACAAATACAAGTATATCCCGGCATCTACACCAATACAAATACAAGTATATCCCAGCATCATCTACACCGATACAAATACAAGTATATCCCGGCATCATCTACACCAGTACAAATACAAGTATATCCCGGCATCATCTACACCGATACAAATACAAGTATATCCCGGCATCATCTACACCAATACAAATACAAGTATATCCCAGCATCATCTACACCAGTACAAATACAAGTATATCCCGGCATCATCTACACCGATACAAATACAAGTATATCCCGGCATCATCTACACCAGTACAAATACAAGTATATCCTGGCATCATCTACACCGATACAAATACAAGTATATCCCGGCATCATCTACACCAATACAAATACAAGTATATCCCAGCATCATCTACACCAGTACAAATACAAGTATATCCCGGCATCATCTACACCGATACAAATACAAGTATATCCCGGCATCTACACCGATACAAATACAAGTATATCCCAACATCATCTACACCAGTACAAATACAAGTATATCCCAGCATCATCTACACCAGTACAAATACAAGTATATCCCGGCATCATCTACACCGATACAAATACAAGTATATCCCGGCATCTGAACCGATACAAATACAAGTATATCCCAGCATCATCTACACCAGTACAAATACAAGTATATCCCGGCATCATCTACACCGATACAAATACAAGTATATCCCGGCATCTACACCAATACAAATACAAGTATATCCCAGCATCATCTACACCGATACAAATACAAGTATATCCCGGCATCTACACCAATACAAATACAAGTATATCCCGGCATCATCTACACCGATACAAATACAAGTATATCCCAGCATCATCTACACCAGTACAAATACAAGTATATCCCGGCATCTACACCGATACAAAAACAAGTATATCCCGGCATCATCTACACCAATACAAATACAAGTATATCCCAGCATCATCTACACCGATACAAATACAAGTATATCCCGGCATCTACACCAATACAAATACAAGTATATCCCGGCATCTTCTACACAGATACAAATACAAGTCTATCCCGGATCCCAGCATTATCTACACCGATACAAATACAAGTATATCCCAGCATCATCTTCACCAGTACAAATACAAGTATATCCCGGCATCTACACCGATACAAATACAAGTATATCCCAGCATCATCTACACCAATACAAATACAAGTATATCCCAGCATCCTCTACACCGATACAAATACAAGTATATCCCGGCATCTACACCGATACAAATACAAGTATATCCCAGCATCTTCTACACAGATACAAATACAAGTATATCCCAGCATCTTCTACACAGATACAAATACAAGCATTAAATACATAGATACAAATACAAGTCTATCCCAGCATCTACATGCAGTAAATACACAAATACAAATACAAGACTATTTCAGCATCATCACAAGACGGCTTTATACCATTTTAATAATAAAACAAGCACTTTATCTTATTATATCACCACTGTTGAAAACAAAAGTTCATTGGGGACAAAACGTTACAAACACGTTCACGGCTGACATGAAGAGATTAATCAAAGTTTACGTCTTAATCTGTGTTTATATAAAATTATCATACCAGACTCGTTTATATAAGATTCAAAAGTAGCTCACAAATAACTGATTTATTGTATTACTCTTTATGATAGACAGGATCGAAGGAAAAGGAGACTCAGCAACGGCGTTGATTTATTGAAATTGAAAATTGAATACAGACATATATATTTTTTAAATATCATCATTCTGTAATGTTAAACACATTGAAATGTTGAATTTGTATAAGCATTTAAGGTGCTTCCTACCACTTCCGTGGCCGGGATAGCAAAGACGATGCGTTTAAAACATTTTCGCCTTTCACCGCTGCGGGTTCGAATCCCGCTGGGAGCTCGATGTGTCGAGTGAGAAAGTGTCGATTCTTACAGATGGCGGGAGTTCTAACTGGTTCTATCCAGGACAAATACGAGGGTGATTCAAAAAGTTCTGTCACTAGGCATATATCCTTTGAACTGGATATTACACTGAGATAAAGTAGTGTATTTATAGTACTACTGGGTTCGCTCTCTTAAATTCCACAACAAAAAATAAAAATGTCCGGTTATTTATACCCCTGAATTACCTCCCCCTACCACACCTTTTGGATACTGGCATCTCTGAAAATGTCCTTGTTACAAATCGTTGTAAAAACTATTTGAATAACTTTATGCTTTTAAATTTTCTTGTACGCCATCTGTTGTTATTCGCCCATAATCCATGAAAATAATTTTCGATAATTCGGAAAGGTTTTGCTGCAAACCAGATATGAGTGAATGCAAATCCCTTAATTTTAACAGAAATAACACTGATTTTCTTCATTTTGTTTACGGAAATGTTATACTATCTTTTAAATGTCGTAATTATTCTCATAGTATTAATATGTTTTCATATTTGTTTACAAATCCTAGTCCTTCAGTGTTTAAATTTCATATTCAACACATTATTGTAGAATTTTGTACAATGTTTAGTGAAAATATTGATCATACAAAAACGCTATTTGAGAAGAATGCCCTTCCATTTAATGTCCATTTATCATTAAATTAATTTTACACGTTAGCTTAAAATGTTAATTTCTAAGACAATGCCTTTTCATCTACCATGCTTTAATTCTGAATCTTGTAATGCACAGATATAACTGGTAATGTATGCGAAATTTCAAAGGTCTTCGACAAGTACTTAAAGAGAAACAGGCATTTTAAAAAGTAACAATTAACATACCTGAAAAAAACTCAGGACGAAAATGCCTCAGTATGTATAAGTGATGTGTATTAAATGTTCCATAATTTTTGTCACACAAAAGATACAGCATTCCCTGTACCATCAGTGGAATGGTATTGAAATTCTCTTTCATTTGGTATCAAACATCAACTCTCACAACGAGCACATAATTGTTAAAACGCGTTAGTGACAGAACTTATTGAATGACCCTCGTACGGTCTGCCTCTACAACGTCGACCGTCAAATGGTCTAGCATGTGCTAAAATGACGTAAACACCATTCAGACAAACAAATAAGCCACTTCCCTATCACTGAATCCCAGTTCTGATTTTAATCTACTAAACTAAACTAATAGTAACTTGATATTAATATCCATCCGAAGCAACTGAAGAGTAATCATTTAAGAACAGTTCTTTTGTAAAATAAAATATTCTTATATAACCCTGTATATCAGATTTCAAGGACAGAATAGTAGAATATACAGGCAATCAATTGTCTATTTCTATAAATTGCTATCTTCAAATTTCACCGAGACGTCATTTAATTGATTTCATTTGTAATCATTCAAAACTGTTTTCCGGATGAGAGCAGGCAATCTCACTTAGAGATTGACAATGTCCCAGACAACAGTAACCGTTAAATTGATATCTTATCTTTTAAAATTGAATGCTCCACTCGCGCGTTGAAAGATCCTTCAGCACAACTGCACGTTTATCATACACTGATAAATGCATTTTTATTGTAATGGCGGTATGTGTTTTCCCAGCTTTCTGATGATGCATATCTAGTGCAAATGCAAAATGAAAAGTTCTACCGTTTCATTTGTTTTTAAGGGTGCATATTTATAGAAACTTGAAGTGACTGGAAGAGATGTAAATAATTGTGGATGTCTAGCAGGAATAAAAGATAGTATAGTTTGCTTCAATTTCATATAAAAGATCCAAGAGCATTAGTTTGAGTATCATGTCCCATCCGATTTAATTAGTGTTTATGTGTTAAAATCTTTGGCTTGAAAAACTGGACACAGCGAGGTTGTGTTGTATAAATAATAACTGTTAATTCACATGACTTTAAACCTTAGTGAGGTACTTATTGTCCTTTCGAAGTTCATGTACATATGATATGCGTTATGTGAACAACTCATATCAACATTTAACAACTAATATATTTTTTTAATTATTTTGAATTGAAGATAATCAAGGGAGATAATGCATTATTGGATCAACTTGTGAAAACCAAAGCTGTTATATGCTAGGTTGAAAGTTGCAATAATGTGTCAATAATAGGATAAGGTGGGGGCGTCGTTGGGTGGGGTGAGTGGGGATTCTGGAGGAGGGGATACAACCAAATCGCCTCCAGTATTTCTTCTGAATCCCACATGTTTATATATCTTACACGACATGAAATGTTACGCTTTTTTTAATTAAGTGAAATGCATAGTATGAACTACAAGTATGGTACATGAGGACACGAAGTACGGAATCTGACAACCAACATCAATCAATGTGTAAAATGCACCCGTTTGTCTCTTGAATGCACCCCTTTATCTTCAGATATAAATTCCATTTTTATCTACATTGAATTGAATTGAATTGGGTTTTAAGGCGCACCAACACATTGATAGGTTATATGGCGCCTAACAGGCATGAACATGCCAGGCTCATCCTCCATGTACATCGAGATAAAATATGGAAAATGGGCCTAGAATCTTCACACCCTGAACTGCAGAGTTGCTGCAAATTTTACAACTAATTTTAAAATGTTATATAGCAGTATCATAACAGTAGCTTTTCTCACTCACATAATAAAGATAAACAGTAAGTTAAATTAAAAAATGTTTTTTTAGAGTTTTATTCCGTGTGCCATCCTATTACCATTTGTTTGTGATATATTGAAAAAAAACTATAGATCTAAATCCTAATTTTCCGTCTCGTCAGTTATGTCAGCTGTCCCCTATCAACATGGTATTTCAAGATTCTATGGGTCAGTTGATATGAGGAAAGATATATGAATACAAACAATGTTATTGTTTATAGTAAACTATTTCTCATAAATATTTACCATATTCTTCATGTTCTTGACAGTAGAGTGACAGATCTAGCCGATGTCGATTGCTAGTCTGAATACATGTTCCAGTTGTAGACAGTTCTAACCGAGTCTATTACTAGTCTGAATACATGTTCCAGTTGTAGACAGTTCTAACCGAGTCTATTACTAGTCTGAATACATGTTCCAGTTGTAGACAGTTCTAACCGAGTCTATTACTAGTCTGAATACATGTTCCAGTTGAAGACAGTTCTAACCGAGTCTATTACTAGTCTGGATACATGTTCCAGTTGAAGACAGTTCTAACCGAGTATATTACTAGTCTGAATATATGTTCCAGTTGTAGAGAGTTCTAACCGAGTCTATTACTAGTCTGAATACATGTTCCAGTTGTAGACAGTTCTAACCGAGTCTATTACTAGTCTGGATACATGTTCCAGTTGTGGATAGTTCTTGCCGACGTCGATTATCTGCCTGAATACAAACTATTTACGATAAAGGTCTTCCTAGGAAATATACAATTGCCTTTTTGTCCAAGTGCTCCCCACCCAAAACCCACTGTTCAACAATTCTTTTTTGTCTAAATGCAACCCCCCCAACCCCCCACCCCCCCCCCCCCCCCCCACCTCCCCCACCCACCCACCCACCCACCCACCCACACACACACACACACACACGCACATCTAATGCCATTTTCCATTTGTTGAATTAAAGACGGTATATCAGTGTATATATAGATGTCGAAAGTACCGTACAGACTCCCAGACAAAAGCATATTGACTTAAGAAATAATTTAAATAAAGAGATGTTTTCGTTCTAGAGTACCGCAGCGATGGGCTTAGTGGTAGAGCATTGGCTTCCCATGAGGGAGGTCATGCGTTCGATCACCAGCCGGGTCACATCAAAGAATCAATAAAAAAAAAGGTACTAGTAGCATATTTTAGTACTTTGACTGGTCGGCCCGGTGTCAGTGTAACATCATGTTGAGTATTGAGCACACTGTAAGAATATGGTTGTGTGTAAAATGGGTTTATTTTTAGTTTGAACATCTTAAAATGAGAATTCTAACTGATTAAAAAGTTGATAAAGGCAATTGAAATACTTTCATAACGGGAAGGTTACATATGCCGTGACATTAAGATTATACACATTCATCTTAGTTATTTTCGATCACCTGTACACCCCACCCCCTGTGAAATATCATACGAATATATCACCTATCTAATATTATCTCTCATTGAAATTTCATCCCGGTTACTAAACTGTTGGGGAGCGAGATAATGATCTCATATTTAAGATTTACTAAACATATCATTCAATCTATTTACCTAATCCTAGCCAAACCATATGCTCGAGTTTCAGCGGCGTTTGTTTGGTTGTTCCGTCTTTGTTTAGCCTTATTGTACAATAAAATGTTTCACAAAAGACGAATTACATTTTATAGGAGTCGGTGGGGGAGCTCAATGTGTTAAGTGTAGTAAAACATGTTATAGGCTTCCAATTTAGGACAGATACCTGCACGCTATTGTTCTATTAATAAGATCAGTGTGACGTTTTCATAGTCATTAATTTTTATTTATAAGGTTATGATAGTAATCTCATTGACGATCTGCTATTGTTTTACCGCTTACAGATCAAAATATTTTCACGCTTGTGTTCACGCTATTACAGGCATTGTTTTACGAGCCACGACAGCAACCAATGTCTCGGCATACCAGTATGATTAAAACAGTTATGAAATACCCTAACACGCAACATTGCATTTGACATGTTCTTCAAAAACATTAAAAAAATAGAGAAAATAGGTAATATAAATGTGATTAAATATTAATAATGTTCATTAAGATAAGCATATTAGTTTATAGAACCGATGTTCTGCGACATGTCCATATTTTGTTCACTTACTTAGTGACAGTTTTGTTCTCCTTCGAACTATAATGTCACAGGCTGATTAACCATTGAAATAGTCAGTAGTAAGAACAATGCGTGTAGATAATGCTAATAGCATAGCCTGAACACCCACTAACCCACACGCCCACCCCTCCCACCCCACCCCCATCCCCACCCACGTCCCTATTCATTACGGGTATATTCTGACCTTCACTGGCTTCCTTTACTTGTCCCAGTCTGTTTTTCTCTCTATCAGTCACGTTCGCCCCCTAATTATTACAAGTAGTAGGCCTAGTATTAAAATTGTTGTTCTTTTTTCTTTTCAATCGCCCCTAAGTAAATCCCATCCATGAACTTTTTGGCTACTTCAATATTTAAAAAAAACTACTTAATTTATTTTAATATGGAGTATAAAGTTAAACTCCTCAAAACAACTGACACTTCTTTGGCGCTATAACTATTTTTGTTTTATGTTTATGCAGCGGTTAATTTTGTAATGTTTTTAGTATTTGACATTCGATTTGATGTTATTGCCAAATCAATATATTGACGTCTTCGATCACGCCGGCTTGTTTACGACTATGTGTGTGGAGCTTGCCAAAACCACGACGTTTTATCCACCCAGGGAGGACTTACGTGCATGAATTATAGATTAACTACACGATACGATGTCGTTCAAACATGCAAACCAAGCATAACTTATTACAGATTCCGGGTAGATCCGTACATCACGCATATAGACACATATTGGATCAAATCCTAACTCATAAGACAGGTCCCATAAAATCATAAAAAACATCCGTGGCCGGGATAGTACAGACGTTGCGTTTGACACCGTCTCGCCTCTCACCGCTGCAGGATCCAATCCCACTGCGGCTCGACTTGTAAGTGAGAGAGTGTCGATTCTTACGGATGACGGGAGGTTTACAGTATGGTTGTACACAGGAAATATTGGGTGGTCTGCCTCCACCACAAAAAAAAATCGACCGTCATACATAACCTAAAATATGCTGAAAATGAATGAAACCATTCAACCTTCAACCATATCACCAACCCCTAAGTGGCAGCGGGCACATCTAAATACCTTATATCTGTAAGCTTTTAAACATAATGTTCAAGTTAGGCGAGTTCATCGTGTTCGTTACGAGTTTAAACAACAGTTTCACAATACACTGCACAAGCACATAGGATACATTTAGACGATCGACATCAAAGTTTTGGTACGTTTTGTTTCAGTTATATTACGCATTATGTAATGGTTAAATTGTAATTTCATATTATTTGCTTGGAATAGGGCATTCGTTCATTTTCGTTGAATATGCAAGTGATCTTTTAGAACTGTTGTTCTTTGTTATTTATCTTGGAATATGATGCAAACCGTTTTTTTCCTCCTTGTCATCAATGCTAGATATTGCTTTTCGCGTGATTAATGCATGAAAAGAGTGCATGTGGTTGCATTTTGGTCGGCACCAAGCCTAGACAATGGAAACTTGATTGCTGTGCTGTCTCTCGCTGATCGCAAACTGTCTGCATTTCTCCAGATAAATAGTAATTTTATGTCATGATATTGCCTCGCGTTTAATTCTCATAGATTGATAAAATATTCATGCGATGCGTCAATCAATGGTGAGGTTATCAGATTAAATCAATCAAGGAGAAAAATACCAATAGCAATTGAATTGTTTTAGCCGGTCGTGTGATATCACATTGGTTATTTGTCTAAAGTTCACCGTACGCCGTGTCGTACTTAGGGTAGGCTTCATCGACACCTTTACAGATCAACAATAAAACGGTTAGGCAGATAAAATATATCCCACGCTATCATGTGACCCTCAGATGCGTATCTGTCAGAAATAATAGAAGATGGTAGAAGATATGATACTAAGGATATACTATTTTATCAAGATTAATACCGACATTGAATATAAATAGATAAACTAACAAGGGCATATCATGTGTATGCTTTTTGAATCCGCCAGACGTTTAATTGCCCACCGTCTAATAGTTTGGATAACGATATGATTACGATTAAGAATAAAACGTTTAACATCTGTTACTCGGGTCACATAACTTCTGACTTAAGTCATGCCTAATCCCTCATTTATAAAAAAACACACAAACAAAAAAAAACATGACATAGTAATGTACATGCATAGTATCAAATAGTTGTGCAAAACCTCGGTGTTAAAAATAGATCTATTTCTTGATATAGAAACACCATGGGCATTATAAATGACAAAGGTCTGGATGAAAATTGCCACAAATTGCAAAAGTTTCTTTTTTTTTGCTTTTTTTTTATAAGAATAATTAGATCTAATAGTGTTAAAGAAATGTTTCCTAAAGAATACTGGAGTTTCCGTTTTCGAAATAGATAAAAACAAACCTAAGAAATAAATGAAAATGAGCGCCACCACCAACACCATCACCACCAACTACCATAGTTGTATTTGACTGAGATAACCGGTTGTATTGTTGCTGACAATCTCAAAAATATCATGTATTTGGATATTACCATTTTTGATGAAACTTATTTGAGTCATAAGAAGCATATCAACTGCATTTAATTACACATGTAATTTCTTCTTATTTTTTTCTCCCAAAAAACATCTTATGTATGTTCGTGATTGAATTGTGTGCCTGCTGGAGAAACAATTTCAAACAATATAACATCAATGTCAAAATGGTAATTGACCACCTGATGGAGACGGACGGATACTTTTGTCGTCTGTTTGTTTTTGTTTCACCTGCACAATTACATGCTTGTCAGGCACCCAGGTGAGTTTGAGGATCGTACAAGTTCAGGACCGAATTAGAATCCATGACACGAAAACGGAACGTCAATCTATGGAGCGGAAAAAGCTTTGCTGATGACAAATTATACCCATACTCCACACGTCTATTGTATAGCCATAAGCACTTTAGATTTCAATATTTTAACAATTTATCCGGAATAAAATTCATATTATTGTAATGTGTTTGCTCAGCAAGGTTTATAAAGAACATGGCTGACATCCGACTGGTGATTGGCAATCTATACTGGCGTATAATTGTGTGTCCATCCCTCACAACATTATACGCCAATTCAGCAAATTGATATTTGCAAATCGAAGTTTACAGAGTTCATTGAGGATTGCCTTTACTTTTATTGTCAAGAAATAGGCATTTACCATCAAACAATTATGACATTTATACTATCTTGATGATCAGTACTAGATAGTCTAGTTGTTTCATTATGAATAAATATCAATTTCGTTTTACGGAACGTGTTCATTCTCATGTTTTTAGATTAGCACGTCTGTAATTATACATAAGTTATGAGATAATTATAGAAGAAGAAGAAGAAGAAGAAGAAGAAGAAGAAGAAGAAGAAGAAGAAGAAGAAGAAGAAGAAGGAAGAAAAGGGAGAAGGAGAAGAAGACGAAGAAGAAGAAGAAGGTAATTATACAAAATTAAACATGTGCTACAACAAATGTTTGATTAAAAAACAAAGAATTAAATATGTCCTCGACATTGTCGATATACAGAAATGGACATTTGCTATATAATGACCACACGTATAACATTGTAGTATCCGGTCATTGACGTATCTATACAGAACTCTTATTCCATATTTATATCTTCTATTTAATTTAATTGGTTTCATGCCACGACTATGTCATTGACCACAGGTCAGTGTGATCAAAATCAATTAATCCCAAGTGTTTATGATGCTCTAATTCACCATCGCCATGCGGCAGACGACATTAAATTCTCTCCAACCAACCGTATTCATAAATCTGTTGATAGACTCAATATCTTAATAACGGGTCATTGTTATTATTAAGTTAAGAGAAGAGGGAGAACAAAGCGAAAACTTAATTATCCCGGCGATATTTAGCTCTAGCCGTCAGCAACTTTAAGTCCATTTGATGTATCGTCTGCTGCCTTTGTGACACGCTGTTGGACGCTGGAGATGTCTAGATATGGTATTGAAGAGAGTTCTATGAAAAATGAAATAGGCGGCAAAATTAACGGCACTCTGTCTCATTCGTATAATGGTTTCATTTGTTTACATACATTTCCCCTTTTTCATCCATCTTATATTATATTAATTTGAGGTACTGATGGAGCATTTCTATATTCAAAGAATAACTTTCTTTTTTTTTTACAAAACAACGTAAAGGTCAGTCATGTTTTTACAAAAACTTTCAGACGCAATATACATTAAGACAGTATGTATATGTGAGTATAAAAGTCATTGTCTAACAGATTTTCTGAAAATAATAATAATAATAACAATGATTGTATTTTCTCCATATATCTCGTAAAGACAAATTAATAACTCGGCGGCACAAGCTTTCTATGTATATAGACTGATTCCTGCTCATATTGCTTGCATATTTAATCCGGTCTTAATTCAATTCAATTCAATTTGTGCAGGACGGCTCGAAAACTCGAAGTGCTTTTCCAAAACAACTTATCCAAAATATGTATGAATACAGTTAATTCTATACCAATCTTGCAATAAAACGAATGTTTGATTTAATGCAACAACATGTATAAAATCGGAAAGTTGTATAACCATGGTAAATGACGTGGATGTGCATTAAAGACTAGCATGATTGTCGTCTGTTTTATGTTGCAAATTAGGAAGCAGAAGTTTTTAACTTCGATATAAAACGGAACGATTCGGAAATGCAATGTTGTCTTTAGTCCTTTGATCTTTAACGTTTGTACTATTTCTAGACGTTTTACGTTTTAGTTCTCAGACTGGTTACACGATTCAGTAGTTCTCAGACTTTAGTTCTCGGACTGGTTACACGACTAGTCATTTATCAAACTGGACACGCATGTGACTTTTTTTGACTTGCAAACAAGTGCCAGCCGATATATCGGTTTTGGTTTTTATTTTGTTGGTTCGATACTCTGCTCATAAGTTGAATGCTCAATGGCGCTGAAAACCAATACTATTCTTACAGGAAGTAGATGCTGTCGAGTCTCTATTCTGGTGTCAGACCGGTGAAATTCAGTCCATTGAACACAGCTATTTTTGGATATCAGTCGTCACAAGTTACACAACATTCGTTCACTTAAATAAACTTTAATTCTGTGAATCTTTCACATTTGGCTCGCAAATTGTCCTATATCTAGAAAAAAAACAATATCGCCTCAGTTTTTCGACATATCCGCATCATTCATTCACACTATGCGTATTTTAAAATAAACATTCATGTCAAATGAAAAATAAACATTCATGTCAAATGAAAATCAATCTTTAGAAAGAAAAAAACATATGCAAATTAAAAACTTTGGGTTTTTCCATGAGACTATTTTGGCATCCCTGAATTACTTCTTGACTAGTCTGACATCTTGACATGGTGGAACTAAAACTTGGCTATATGCACGTCTGTCGTGTTTACTGTACATGTCGTGTCTGACGTCTCGCGGTTACAACTTCCACTAACGTGGAGTCACGCAGTAGCGAAACTTTACAAAACAAAAGGTAAAAATGGTAACGTCACGATCTTGTCGTCGTAGCTTGATTATGATGTTTTCATTGTCGACATTTACACCGTTACACTAGAAGTATTGATGACATTTTTTAAATTTAATTACTGTTGGGAGTCAAACTGGACCACGCACCTAACTAGTGTTTATATGTCCACGCTACAGCCTATTTGCCTACTTGCCTATCCCTACAGTCAGTTTACAAAAACTGTTCTCTCTTTCTTCACGATATTCACTTATGTTCAGCTTAACACGCCGTTTGCTTTGATTTTTTTTATAATCGATGAAACAGTTTGTCTATTATAACAATCAATGGTATCTAAACAAACGTAATCCTCCTTTGGGAAACTCATTCCCACGATATGTTTAAATAGAAATCACGTGAAACCTTTGGAATCATTCCAGTTTAAATGATTTTATTCTGCTTTACATGTTCTACCGCACATATTGTGGTAACTATACTAGTTCTGATTGATCCATGAAGAGCAATGTCTGACGATTGTCTGATGGTTATAAAAGAAGACTAATTTTGTATTAATCTTTATTTTTTGTTTAAATTAAAATATATAATACATTATGTAAAACCGTGTAATTTTAGTGGTATTTCAAAATAAATGTTTAAGTAAACGATTATCTTTGTGTTGAACGTTTGTTTCTTAAATGGTACGTGTATGTGATGTATATAATGACATATAGTTGTCAATGTGTTTCTATTAATAGGACATATATAAATAACTTGGTTGTGTACTTTGATTTTCAGGTCAGGCTCTTTTAATTGACAACCAGTGTTTATATACTATTCTAGTAATTTCTAAATCATGTGATACATCATATGACTCATTCAAGGTTATTGTAATATTATAAAGTTTCTATGACCTACTATGAGGCATCGTATGACTGTTAAGTTTATCTAAAAATAACTTGTTTATCTTACTGGAATATTCTAAATGTTCTATGACATTCTATGACAGTATAGATACAGCCTTCGGTGGTTGTTGTTGTTGGTGTTTTCAGTATTTAGTATTTAGAGTTGAGAATCTGGTTCATTATTTTAATTGAGAATTTACAAAATATGGGATGCTGTGAATTAAAAATAAATTGTGAAAGGCTAAACAAGTATTATACTCATCTATAATAAAAGTGACATTGGATTATTTGGACATATTTTGAGAATCTTAACTCTATAGACACAATATAAATATAGAATATTATGTCAGTGCCTTTTACTATCAAGTTTATTAGGCGAGGCTTAGAAAACGAAGAATGGCGAGGTTCTACCGAGCCATTCTTCGTTTTCGTGAGAGCCTCGCCATTCTTCGTTTTCGTGCCGAGCCTCATAAACTTGATAGTAAAAGGCACTGACATAATATTCTATTTATCATGTAGATTATCCACATTTTCTGTTTGAATTACTATTATTACCTATTTCTCAGAATGTTACGCTTATCGAGGACGCCGCCATGTTGTTGTTTTTTGTTTGTTTTATGACGTGAGGCAACGTTACGTGCATGACGTCAGATAACGTTACAATGAACGCCGAGGGATTCCGCATTGATTTGCTTTATTGGGCAACTTGCATAATAAAGCAAAATGTATTAGGTCACCCCTTTATTAGGCATAAAAGTGCGTATCTGCATGATAAACAACTTTAACCAGCCAGGCCAAACCCCAAAACTGGATCGTCGAATTAATAGTTACCAACTTACAATTCATTAAATCACTGGTATTTTTAAAATCCTTAATTACATCGGCAGATATACATTATTATATGACCTGAACACCTGGCTAGAGTTTTGATAAACGGTTTTGTAGTGCAATTTTGCCGTTATCTGGAGCGTTAATTTCTTAAAAAAACTGTTGTTGGTATCGTTGCTTTATATACCCACGTTTTTGATAATAAACAGGGTATACTAATATCGCCTCCGTTTGTCCGTCTGTCCGTTACCGTATCTACTCCTAAACCGCTGAACGGAATTCAACCAAACTTAGGGTATGACATCACCAAATGATGACGGCGTGCAAGAGCACTATTATTTTTGGCTCCGAGCCCAGGGGCCCTCAGGGGGGTCAAAAGGTCAAATAAACTAAAAAATCAATTAAACTGTCGTTTTTTCATATTTTTGCACATAACTTGATATATGTAATCGTCTATAAAAGATAAACAACATAACAAACGATTTTTATATTTCGCAAACTCGAACGTCTGTCCTGGGGTGGGTGTCATTTTTTTGTTTTTTGTAAGTATGTCTCAAATGCAACATTATGATGATGGCTCTGCACCCAGGGTCCCTCAGGGGGGTCAAAATGTCAAATACACTAACAATTCAATTACACTGTCCTTCCGTACGTCTGTCCGTTACCGCATCTACTCCTAAACCGCTGAATAGAATTCAACCAAACTTAGGGTATGACATGGCCATATGATGACGGCGTGCAAGAGCAACATTATTTTTGGCTCCGAGCCCAGGGTCCCTCAGGGGGGGGGGGGGGGGGGGGGGGGGGGTCAAAAGGTCAGATACACTAACAATTCAATTACACTGTCATTTTTCCACATTCTTGCAAATAACTTGGTGTATGTAAACGTCTATAAAAGATAAGCAACATATTAAATGATTTTGTTATTTTTATTATATCGAACTCGGACCGTCTCCCCGGGGGCCCAGTGGGGTGGGGGTCGAGGGGACGGTAAGGTGGGGCGAGGGGGAAAGTGACCTGTGTGAATAAAACGTGGGTATTTTACGACGGCCGCGCCGTCGACTTCGTTCTTATTTTGTTTGGTTTCGTTTTATTATTTTTACTGGATGGTGTATGTCAGTCGTTTGAATGCCAGGGAATAAAATTCACGTTTAAGATAGTACAGCAATTTATTTCATTGCTTCTAATTATGAAGAAACTGCCACGTCTAGTACCATGTAACCCGTGCTCAATTACAATAAGCAGTTTCTCTGATAATCGTGTTCTTTATTAGTTTCAGCTTCGGGCGTTGTCTGTGTATTTCTAGTTCACAATACAGGATAGGTACGATATTAAGTGCAAACTTAATAACTATGAAAGCAGTACACAATACATTCCTCGAATTTAGACTTGCTCTCTTTGTATGCAATTCCTAGAAATCCTGTATACGCAATTAACCCTTAGCCTGCTAAGGGCGACTACAATAGCCTTTGCGTCCATTGTAAACCCAGATCAGCCTGCGAGTAACTCGCAGTCTGATCAGGGTTAACAATTTCCGGCTGCTGATCAGTAATATTCCCCCAAAACACCCCTTTGTCACATAAATTAAATGGTCTTAATTCAAAGAAAGAACAGTCCATTACGTAGCGGGTTAAGGGTTAACCCAATTTGAGAGCATACATTTGACGATACCAATGTGCTCTGTTTCAGTATGTTTTATAACATTTTACAAAGCTTACCCAAAGTATATAAAAACAAGTATATGTAACTAGCCAAATTGTTGAACTTGACGTGGCCAGGATAGTAAAGACGCTGCGTCTAAAACGTTCTCGCCACTCACTGATTGCGGATTCAAATCCAAACTTGTCAAGTGCACGAGAAAGTGTTGATTCTTACGAATTGCGGGAGGTATACACTAAAACAAATTGCTAAGTACCAGCCTAAGAATATGTCAATAATATTCTCATTGTTTTGTGTATTTAGAGCTTGATTAGAGATACGGTTAAACTGCAAAATAACGAGTGTAAATCGTCTGCTCTGATTGCATGAACATATTTTAAAACTTTTAAGTTGTGTTTTCTTAAAAATAATACACTTATACAACTAGGCATATAGGATTTTTTAAGTACTTCGAATTAGTGAAGCTTTCGATGTTTCTTATACTAAAATATGCCAGTTAAAATTATTTTGACATCATGTTTTACTAGCATTACCACTACAAATGCGTTTGCAAAAGAATTTTTCGAAATATTTAATGTTAACGCTGAATTCAATTTAAAGGGAGGTAATTTAAGATTATCCATATTTCTTTTTTTATAGACGGAAAATCTGCGATATATGGGTCAATTTTTTATGTTTGTTTTCTATTATTTCATACCAATTTTAAGAATTTTATATCTTTAAGCGATCTTTGACTCATGTTTTGTGTTATATCAGTACGTTTCATGTTTTCATATAAAGGGAGGGAAACTCACAAAAGATGTAACAATATTAAGAGGCACTACCTATATCTACGCGATTTTTAATGTAAAATATTAAATACTCAATATTACTGCATTTATCTGTATAAAAAGCTATTTTATGAGTATTCTAAGAAGAAACATGGTTCGTATTCCAGTTCTGTAAATTATTAATTATGATCAAAACAATATCTTGAATAAAATGCTGCACTGCCGTTTATTCCTGCCGGAGAACTACGAGTTTTTACGATTTTCTCGGACATGCGCAATGCGATAACAAACTATTCGGGGCAGTTCAGATAAACGAATCGATCGGAATTCTTCGCAAATCCGACGAGGCGGTTCCGATTGTAAACGAATAAGATCGGAAAATCTCCGCAATCGGCTTGTCTAAAGCAATTACGAATACAATTTAAAAAATCCGATCTTTTCAATCTTGTTTTTCCCCAGCAAAACGCATATTACATGGGGTGAAATTATTGCCTTTTTCATAGTCTTCTTTATAATTAAGTAAAGTTTATATCAAATGGTGGACAAAAATATATATGTAGAGCCTCTTTAAACAAAAAATAAATGTTTTACAAACTATGGGTCAAAACAAAATACTTATACAAAAGTTGATACTTAGCCATTTTGTTCAGTATACGATAATGGTTCTACCCAGGGAAAATAGGATGGTCTGCATCTACCACAAAATAACATCGACCGTCAAATATGGCCTAACATGTGCTAACAATGATGTAAAACACCATTCAAACATACAGATTGATTACTCTTGCGTTGATGACACATTACAACTGCACGATTTGGAGGTCATCTGTGGGAAGTTTCATTGCCACGAGTAACGTCGAATGCTATCATTTCGGTTAATGAAATGCCTGTTCCTCCCTGCATTAACGATGATGAATAGCATTATAATAGATCCTTTATTACCAAACGAACCTTGACACGCAACCCTATTAAAAATATTTATTCTCTAAGCACGTGGTTAAAAGTATTCTCTGCAAATTAAAACCGTTCTGTAATTATCAAACAAAGACCAGCTCGTTTTTTTCCGTGTCTTTTTGACAAATTGCCTGCTCCTAAATGCAAATTTCAAAATTTCCAAGTTGTTACGCATTACTGACTTCATCAGAAACAACCTTTTGGCGCCAATTTGATCTTAAAACCATGTGTTCAATAATTGTAATTTCATTACACAATGATGGGATTTTTTTTTTAAGTATAGGGGCCAGCGTAATCTATATAGAATGACGACGTTTGTGGTATGATATCACATTGAATGCTCATTGAATATCATTGAATATCATTATATCAAATGATTTCGGATTATTTTATTGGGATTTTTTTAAATCGTTATCATAGCATTTCCTTCGACACTATAACCATAATGTTGCCTTTAATTATAAAAATGCTACAAGTTTAGGACACAAGTCACGTGATGGTCAGGTGAGCTTTACGGTAGTATTGTACTTCAACCGACTTGGTCTAACTATCTTTATCATGTATGGTAGGTTTTATAGCCTCGGTCGTTCTGATTTCTTCGTTACGCTATGCTACACGGATCCAGAACCAGGGCCTGGGTGAAATCTTCCAAACGTTTTGGGCGATTTTGGCGAGATTTTTGGAGATTCAACGAGGCTTTCAAAAAACATATTTTTAAGTCAATTTAATAATTTCTAATTTTTAAGTTATGAGAAGCAGCAAGTGACGTTAAAAAGTTTAATTGATGCATCAACAAGTAATTGACGTTGTACGTTTATTTACAACATGACGTCACCCAAACGTCGATTTTATGCGCGCGAAAAAAACGCGCGAATAAATTGTAGTAATCGCTAGTGGGCGCTTTAATTGGCCTAATCTGCTCAAACCGATATCTTCAAGTAAGATATAGGCATGATACGGTCTAGCTGGCCGAGACTGGTAGGTTTTAGTACTGTTGTATGTGTTTTCAAGGATGTTAAAGAAGCTTGTCTCCAGATTCATTTTTTAGAATATGTCCTTGACTTTGACTTTTTGTTTGACAAGAACGAAACTATGTTCTGCAAAACAAAGGTGTCGTATGCCGTTTAGTTAATTTCCATAGTCAATCACATATTAAAATGAAGTTTGTTTTACTAACAAAAACCGCGAAAATCAACGAAACTATGTGTTAAATGTGTCTTGAAAACACGTAGTTCATCCTATTGAACATGAATAATATGAAACATGTCGGCCCACTCAATGCTGTCGAATTGTACAGTTTCAGATTTTTCTTATTTAAAAAAATAATAATAAATAAGGGTATGTGCGTGTTTACACGTGTTTGAATACGTGTTACTTTTAGAGAGCTATGGCTTTTTTTTATTATTATATCTGAGTTATTTCTTGTCTTTTACAATAAACTTTTGGAATATTCAAAGAAGGCTTCATTTCAGACCCATTCTGGAGGAAAACCCCTTTAAATCTCATGTGTTCATCATGTGTTCGCCATGAATGCTATGTATACGCAACACCAATTTAAATTTACGTAATGTAGCGGCGAATATTGCTTTAAGAGCTCAAATCATTGAGATTTAAATGCCACCTTTACAAATCACCATTAGATACAGTGAAATGGATCTCTCTTGATGTGAAAGCGAGTGAATTTAAGTTAAGAATATGATATTCCTGGCTCGTGTTTACTTAGCAACCTGACTCTTTGAGATTTCTACCTGGTACACCTAGATTGCTTTGACTTTCTAACATTTTATGCCCCATTTAGTCGATGTATTAAAACACTTTGACAATAGTTCTAATGTTATTGCTTGGTCGGTGTCGTCTGTTTGCTTAGCAGGAATGGAATAGAAGGAAACGAAAATTAACCATGATTCAAAGTCGTCCTTACTTAATCAGCCATAGAGACATCATCCACCAGTTTTCCGCTTCAAAAAAACTCTTAAGATGTAAGATGATAGTTTAATATGAATACGTTTTATTGACTTGGAAACGAATTATTTATTTAGGATGAAACAAAAAGTTAAAATTAAAACTGAGTAATAATACAATTGTTAAGCATATGCATTTAGCCTTTGATTTTTACAACACCTGTCTTTTTTCCAGTTCGTCTGCATCGACAAGATGTCGCCATATTATCACCATATTTTCACCATATTGCCCGAGCACGGACAATCGGTTTGGCCCTTTCTCTGTGTTAAAGGCGTTATTATAAAATCATCGTCGTCAGTCCAGTGTCATATTTATATGATTTTACGACAATGGTTTATGGCAATAATTACAGACCGGTTTCTAGTAGTTGTCTGCATGCGGCTGAAAGAGTGCTCCGTATTGGATGCCGCCACCATAACTTTGTCAGGTTCCGTGATCATTTTGTCTGTTCATAACCAATATTGTGTTTTATGCCTCAATAATTATTTGATTAAAGACAGGTACTGTCTGAGAATAATGAAATGTTATCTGTTATAAATAATTGTGCAGACGTCTGCAGCTGCTGTCATTCTCAAGGTTGGAACTCTCTCTTGTCTAAGGAATAGTAATGGTAAAGTGTGTTATATCAGGGTCACTATACATTAATATTTATATATCGACCCTGGTTATATTGACCAGTAAGAACAAATCAAAGTCTCGGAATCGTCCTGAATTGAATTGAATTTGATTTTATAGTCGCACCAACAGCTAATGTCATGTGGCGACTTTCCATCTTCCATTGGTGGAGGAAGACCCCAGGAGCCCCTATAGACAATTTTCGTATACGGGGGTTGGGGGTGGGATTGGGGGTGGGGGGCAGGGGGTGGGGCACCTGGGTAGAACCACCGACGTTCCGCAAGCCAGCCAGATAGCTTCCTCACATAAAGATTCCTAGTCCCATGAGGGCTCGAATCCACAGCGGTGAGGAACAAATGATCTGAATTATCTTGAAGCGTTGTGTATGTAAGCATATATACAAAGGTCAATGCAAAATAAATATCCTGACGTCCTGAGAAAGTTTGGAAGTCAAATAGTATATTAACTGTTTATTACTGCAGTTAAGCTGATTTCGTTTTTTAAAATGTTATACGATTGATTGAAAACATACACGAATATGCCTAAAAGAAAAAACAAACATCCTGTTGGAATCGCCCGTGCGTCCTTAGTCGATACAAATGCAATGTAACGTGAAGGATCTGGCATTCCCAGCATGTCATCTTTGCGCACGCGTAAAGCGTAATGATACTTTTTCATCCAATTAGGCTTCATTAATCAAACTGAATGTCTCGGTGGTCAGTCTATAAGAATGATACCCGTATTTACGTGGACTGGTCATCGAGTCTTTTCAGTTGTCACAGTTGCCAATTTGATGACAGGCGTCGAACGTAAATCTTTCCAGCGCTATTAATCACCAAGGCAAAATAACAGTTTGTTTTGCTCCTACGTCCTATGTCTTCAGTGTGTCATTAAAACCATCTGGTCACTTGTTTGGACCAGAAGTGGACTAAAGTGGACGCTGACACAATACGACCTGAGAATCAAGTGTTTACCGTTTCAGTGCTTCGCATATCTGCTGCCGGGTTGAACATTTACAATACCATTTAGGATGTTTCTTTCTATTCTGCAAAACGTTTAAAGATACTAGTGGTAATTTCTTTAAGAGAATGTTTCTTGAAATACCAGATCTTAAAAGTGTTGGTAAACACAAACGCTTTGTTATCTTTGTTAAAACTTGATTAATAGAAAAATAAACATTTGACATGCAGTCACGTGGTTTTATTACGAATTGTCAGCATAGCGCTGTACTGGAAGCAACTGCGTTCGAATACAATCTAATTTGATCGTATCGTCAGAAAAGCGTGACTCCGTCTACATATATGAGTTGCGTGTCCTACAGTTGTAATTAATATCGGTCCTTCGTAATGAGTAAAAGCAAGCAGGGAGCGTTCATATTCAATGTTGCACAGTCTAAGATAGTCGTTATCTATATAGCACCGAGTACAGCAATCAACCAATCACAGCCATCACGGAATATATCCATTAAGCATTTGCCATGCAGTGTAAGCACTTTTTCTAATTGGCTGACCAAGGTGGGCCTAAACTTTATATACGCATTGTATTATCTTCAAATTAGACTATCGGTAGGTAAAACTTAAAAAATAACATAATTTAAATGTGTTTAAATGTAAGATTGATATGCCTAAACTTGCACATACCAAATGGTTTATTCTAACAAATGAAGTGCAAGCAAAATTAAGTATGTACTCATGCTTGTGTATATGGGGGTTGACTTCGCTTTTAACAATCCTTTAGTTACATCACGATGGTGTCTACTTGTAACTCAGTGATCAAACTCAGTGATCAAACTCAGTGATAACTCAGTGATCAAACTCAGTGATAACTCAGTGATCAAACTCAGTGATCAAACTCAGTGATCAAACGCAGTGATAACTCAGTGATCAAACTCAGTGATCAAACTCAGTGATAACTCTGTGATCAAACTCAGTGATCAAACTCAGTGACAATTCAGTGATCAAACTCAGTGATCAAACTCAGTGACAATTCAGTGATCAAACTCAGTGATCAAACTCAGTGACAATTCAGTGATCAAACTCAGTGATCAAACTCAGTGACAATTCAGTGATCAAACTCAGTGCTCAACATGATAGCGCTGCCACACTGTGGACTACCAAGCCGTAGACACATGACATGATGCCCCCCCCCCCCCCCCCACCACCACCACCACCCACCCCGACCCCCAATAAGCAAGGAAGCTACTAGTACCATTTTTATAGAGTCATTGGTATGACCCGGTCGGAGATTGAACCTTGAACCTGCGGGGCGGACAGTTTACCACTAGGCCACGCCGCGGTTCTCAAACAAAATTAATCCGCACAAAAGGATATATTTTTTTTAACAAGTTGAGACTTTAAGAGGTTAAACGATATATTTTTGATTACTATATAAAATATCACGTTTTTTTTCTTTATTAAATAAATATGAAATTGTTAGAGTATCCTTTCTAGATGCTTTGAACAGTTCGAATCTGGTTTGCACATAACAACAAATATAGTTAGAATTAAATGAGTTTCAATTTTTCAAAATAAAATATAAAAAAAAGACTATATGTTGCAGTTTGGCATACGATTATTAAAATTATGTAATATTATGTAACAAAATTGTAATGTAACCCGTCCGTCACTTGTTTGTGACATATAAGCAAAATACAAACTACTGCTTGATTAAATGAAAATAAATTTTCCAGACGGATAATCGAATGAGTTACCACAACAAATCAAGATGATCTTGACGAGTAACACGAGCATACATACTGAACTACTTTAAAAACGAATATTGTATCATTTCCAAAATGTTATTTTTGAGAAACAGAAATACAAATCAACATTTTTTATGCAAATTTATTCCTCATAAAGAGATAATCTGGAAAAAAAAAAATTCAAGTAAGTGGACAAATAATGTGGTATATGAAAACATAATTCTAAAAAAAAAAAAAAAGCAAAAAAAACTCGAAAATAATGTACATATACATTTTCAAAGTCGTTAAGCACATTACCAGAAACTAGTACGGTTCTTACCGGGTAATCGTTATTTTCTAAACGCGCGGCGTCCTGTTAGTGTTATACATAATTTGCATATTTGCAAACCATTAATAATAATCACTGGAATACTTCAAAGGGAATTGCTTTTATCAATATTATAAAATGGTGATTGGATTGCACCAATAATATATTTAAACCTGATAAAAACTTGAAAACTTCCACAAGAAAAAAATAACTTTCATTTTCAAAATAATATTGGATTTATAAATCTCTGTGTAATTGTAACGCATGACAAATGCTTCAACATTGTCGTCTGCCAATTACAACATTGTCGTCTGCCAATTACAACATTGTCGTCTGCCAATTACAACATTGTCGTCTGCCAATCAAAAATCGCGAAGTGTTCGTCAAATTACGGACATTACCACTGAAAAAATAAAATTTAGCCCTTATGCACAGCTTAAATAAATGTAATGTTATTTTATATTGTGAAGTATTTTAAATCATCGGCATGACACATGTTGATTTTCTTTATTACTTACTTTTTGTATTCCAATGTAAGTATTAGAGTTATCTCCCTTTTAGTTAAAACTAACCACATTTAAAAGTACAAATAAGGTAAAGAGAAAGATTATACATTACAAAATAACTGTGATGGGTCTCAAGATATAAAAACTGCTAAAACAATCGATAATGTCCATGCCATTATAAAGATATAGGGAATAAAAGTTTACAATTTGTGAAATTATCTCCCTTTACATTGAAATAAGAGCGACATTACACTTTCTGTAAAACATGTAAATTACCACGTGTTGCTATTGTTTTCGCATATTTTTTTGGAGACTTTTTCCCTTAATATAACTTATAAGTATGTAAGTTATATTGCCCATGACCGCTTCTACACATATCCTAGAATCATGTTATTTACTTGCTAAACTTATTTGTATCAGTATATTAAATAAACTGAAGACTGTTAGCATGGCCT
This sequence comes from Cyrtodaria siliqua, assembly GCA_037043455.1. Taxonomy (NCBI): domain Eukaryota; kingdom Metazoa; phylum Mollusca; class Bivalvia; order Adapedonta; family Hiatellidae; genus Cyrtodaria; species Cyrtodaria siliqua. The sequence continues at coordinate 246,257 of JAWPHD010002141.1, read as the reverse complement.
TTTACCTGGTATGTAAGCGACTCCGTTGCCGGAATAGTAAAGACACTGCGTCTTCAACGTTCTCGCCTCTCACAGCTGCGGGTTCGAATCCTACTGGGAACTCGATTTGTTAAGTCAGAAAGTGTCGATTCTAACGGATGGCGGGAGGTATAGAGTCTTGGCTCTACCCAGGAAAGGGATGGTCTGCCTCGTCATATATATATATTCAAACAAACTATTTACCTGGTATGTGGTAAATAATAGATTAAGATTGCAATAAAATAGTCAAACCATGCGTCCGTATTTATAACCGACGGTAAAAAATAACATGCACACTGTTAACATAAACATAGGCACATACTACAACTGAAATTAACTTTACAACTACCGGTAAACTAGTAATTTTACTTTATTATTTCGTGATAAATGCAAATTGGTGAAAGGGGGAGTGGGAATCGTTATGCTCAGTAGCAGACCGGAAGTTCTACTCTGTAGCGTTTTGAAGCGTGAAGTAGATATATCCATGATGCAATGTTGTCATTAAAATCCATACTGGCGATTATTTAGAACATTATTTTGAAAATCGTGACAAGAATGCATAAAACGACTTTTAAAAATAGTACCCCACCTGCATGCATTACATCTTGACCAACACATTGTAATTAAATGGCGGCAATTGATCGTACCACTAAGAATTGTCATTTTAAATCGAGTTCTTTATAATGTGTCTGGTTCAGAGGACGTTGGAAAAACAAAATGGCGATTGCTGATTTCAATTTTTAAATGAGAGTTGCTTTAGACAGCATACCTTAAAGAGTATATCCGTTTTTTACTAGTAACTAGCGTCTCCGTGGCTGAGGTGTTAATGACGTTGCATATGTAAAGCTTCTCGCCTTTCACCGCTTCGGATTCGAATCCAACTGGGAGCGCGACTTGTAAGTGAAGAAGTGTCGATTTTTACAATGGCGGGAGGTGTACAGTACTGGTTCTACCCAGGACAAGTGGGTGGTCTGGTCTGCCTCATATATAAATCATATTATGTGGAAAATGACGTAAAACACCTGACAACATTCAGACAAACAAACCTAAAAGACAAACAAACCTGTAATTGCTTTTTCACTGACTGACGAAAACACTACAGATATTTGAACCACATTTGACCACAGAACTCAACATCATATTAACTAATAAACGTAACAGACGATCACCACCATTTCTAGCAATGGGGTAGGTCATAATTATGGTTTATCAAATAAATCAGCAAAAAACAAGAAATATCTGTAATGTTCATATTGTATCATTGTATTTTCATCTCGGTTGTGCGTACCTGATTGATAGCTCACCAATGTACGCGATATGCACGGTATGCACGATGGAGGTGTCTAGACGTTCACGCTATCGTCTGCTGTTACAAAAAATACTCTCGAAACAGATTCTGTCAGATTTTAAGATACATTTTAAAGTATAGCTCATACTGTTTAATCCGATACAAGACAACGTTCTATAGCGCCTGCATTATCACGCGTATCTTTTGCGTGTATGTTGCTTATCTCCCTTTAATATGTTGCTTATCTCCCTTTAACACAAATGATTTATTTAGTTTTAGATGTCGCAAAATATAAAATGATAACGCAACGAAAGCAACAAAATCGGTTCAGTTAATCTTTAAACAATATCAACGAGATATATTCAAGCATTGTACATAATTATAGATAGTGAGGTAAATATCATTACAGATGAAACATTATGACGAGTGAAGTATGGTTATACTACATATGACATCTATTTCAATGTAAATTTATAGAAATAAAGTGTTTTAAAATATAGCCTATAATATAATCAATTCTCAAGACTTACTCTTCATGAATTTTTTAACACAAACTTAATGACCGAATAAACATGGCGGAATTGCACTTTGCGATATATGATCTACAGACGGAGTAATGTCAATCTGAGTTTTGATCTGAATGCTGTACACGTCGATCTGTGTATGTCGATCTGAATGTTGGGCATGTAGATATGAATGTTGGACATGCCGATATGAATGTTGGACTTGTCAATCTTTTTTATGTTAGACATGTCGATCTGAATGCTGGACATGTCGATATTTATGTTAGACATGTCGATCTTTATGTTAGACATGTCGATCTGAATGTTGGGTATGTCGATCTTTATGTTGGAAATGTCGATCTTTATGTTAGACAAGTCGATATTTATGTTAGTCATGTCGATCTTTATGTTAGACATGTCGATCTAAATGTTGGCCATGTCTCTGAAAGTTAGACATGCCGATCTTGTTATGTTAGACATGTCAATCTGAATGTTGGACATGTCGATATTTATGTTAGACATGTCGATCTTTATGTTAGTCATGTCGATCTTTATGTTAGACATGTCGATATGAATGTTGGGGATGTCAATCTTTATGTTGGCCATGTCTCTGAAAGTTAGACATGCCGATCTTATTATGTTAGTCATGTCGATTTTATGTTAGACATGTCGATCTGAATGTTGGGTATGTCCATCTTTATGTTAGACATGTCGATCTAAATGTTGGCCATGCCTCTGAAAGTTAGACATGCCGATCTTGTTATGTTAGACATGTCGATCTCAATGTTGGACATATCGATATTTATGTCAGACATGTCGATCTTTAAGTTAGATATGTCGATATGTATGTCTTAATGCTGGACATGCCGTTCTCAATGTTGCACATGTCTATTTGATTGTTGGGGATGTCGATATTTATGTTGGACCTGTCCATCAGAATAATGGGCTTCTCGATCTGAATGGTAGCCATGTCGATATAGATGTTGGCCATGTCGATCTGAATGTTGGACATGTCGATCTGAATGTTGGGCATGCCAATTTGAATGTTGGGCATGTAGATCTGAATGTTGGACATGTCGATCTGAATGTCGGGCATGTCGATCTGAATGTTGGGCATGTCGATCTCAATGTTGAGCGTGTCGATGTGAATGGTGGGCATATCGATCTGAATGTTGGGCATTTAGATATGAATGTTGGGTATGTCGATCTGAATGCTGGACGTGTCGATTTGAATGGTGACCATGTCGTTCTCAATAGTGAGCATGCTCTATGTAATCACTAAGTCATCATTATATTAACACAAAAGTAAGCTCATATCAAACATGCGTGGTGTCAATATGATTTACGAGGTTATTATAATAAAGAATATTAATTGTATATAACTATGGAAAGGTCAGGATTACTTCAATGTATCCCATGGTGATAAAAACAACCACAGGGTTTATTCATTAATCTCAATATATATCAGCTGATAACAATTGATAGTTATGGCACTGGAAAAAAAGAGTCGTAAAACATTCTTTACAGCTACAATAAAGAAGCCAGTTTGCGTTGTATATTTTAAGTCAGTTTCGTTTCTCAATATATGTACTGAGTTTAGACACGTAAAACATTAAATATTAACCAAAATGTGTCATTACACTTTAATTAACACGTATGTTAGTTGCTTATCTCCGTATACGAATAAATAAAACAGTCCCTGATAGCCATCTTATATAGTGTTCGTTCAGACGCCAACCATCATACATTTACAGTTGATATTATCTGTTGAAAATATAGGCTACTTTCGACGGACTACACTTCACTTAGTCTCGGCCTGTCAAGACCGTATAATGCATATATCTTACTTGCAAAAATCTGAAGCGGGCCGGGTGACCGAGGCTACACTTTGCTTTTCAAGGTAGTCTCGGCCAGCTAGACCGTATCATGCATATGTCTTACTTGCAGAAATCAGAAGCGGGCCGGGTGACCGAGGCTATTTTCAAGTAGACATATGTACGTACTGCGCACGCATCCAATCTGTCAGAATAGAAAGTCTGAAAATACAATGACAATAGTATAAAGTATAAAGTGCTCACATGGAATTGTCGTTTAGTACCGGCGTTTAGTACCGGCGTTTAGTACCGGCGTTTAAAACGTCGAAGAAATGCGAAACAGTTATTAAATAAGCACGAATACGATGCACATACACCTGGTCTCGGTTCCCTTTCCTTTATTCAGGCGAATAAGGAATAAGGTACCAAAAAATAGTGCAATGTTCTGTTTCTTCAGCAACTTGAACAATTCTTATTTATCTCATTGTATTGATCGATTTCTCTTTTTAAAACTTTATTTGAATACCTAAATAATTTTTATCATACGTTCCAAAATTTCGAAAATATTGCTTCAGAAGATATAAAATGCGTGAAATTGAGTTGAGAGGCACTCGAGAAAACAGCAGCATTAGTTGCCAGTTAATTCCAGGGGTTTAATTACCCCTAGGGTATAATTTTCGTTAACCAACGTAATTTCATAATCCAAACAGAGAGTTTTACCCCAGGGTAATCACGGAGCTTTCAATTTTCTTAAAATGACAGAGACAATTCGGCATTAACCATTCTAGAGTAACATTTGGCTCCAGCGCGTGCTATATGAGCGAATAATACATGTCGCTTTAGCAGATTTCTTTGACCAATCAGAAGACGTCAATATTGACTCAGCTACCAGTCCATTCTCCATACGGCAGCATGACAAGATCTTTATCAAATGGTCCCGGTCCAGGGTTCCAAAAACCCAACTGTGTAATTATACCGTGGACCAGGTAGGAGGTTTCTTCCTGTTATTAGTTGAGGATCCTCGATCCTCGAAGGTCCATGGAAATACGGTCAGATGTCCTGTATTGTAAGGTGTGCTGTAATTTGGTTATTGGAAGTGTCAAAAGCCCAATCACCAACTAAATACAAAGGCTGTCATTATTTTAAGGGCAATTTTATGGATGAAAAAAAATCGACAAAAGATGAATTTATAAAAATCGAGGAGGGAAATGGATTATCAAGATAGTGTCAGAATTTCAAACACTCTTCTCCGAAAGATGCCATGTATCAATTTTCAGAAAATTTTAGAATTATAAAAACATGTTAATTTTAGTGGGAAAATTTGGATTCAATTTCAAGCATATTTAAAATGCATTTAACAAACAATTTGAAAATAACTTGAGGCATTGAATTTTAATTTGAGAAATTGCCTGCTGAAATCTATTTGGTTTGGTAGTTCAAGTGTCACAGATGAATTTCCACAAGTTTATGAATGAATTTCATTGAATATGCATGTATTTCAGGTGTGGGGGAATGTTTATTCAGTAAACATTAACTTTGTAAATTGCTTTCAAAACTGTTAGCGAACCATCTCCACAAAAGTTGAAACTGATAACCTCCCGAATTTCAAAAATGCATTTTCAACTGAGTTTGTAAATGCGCTGAAAACTATTAAGATTGTTATTAAATAAATTTTACCTACTATTAAATCAATCGGACGAAGGACACCGTGATTATGCATGCGCCGCAACGTCCGTCTAAAGTCCCATGACTAATCCGTGAACTTGTTGTAACCCAATCTCGTCAGCCATGTTTGCTCACATAGTTCACTGAGCAATTAATTAAGGAAAATCAATTAAATTGCCTCGGTAGTATTGTTTTAGCCATCACTGTCAAATGTATGATGACAATAACGAAGGCATGTACTTTATCATTGATTACCTTACAAAATGTGCGTTTTAATTGCTTTCTAAGAAATTGATGTAGTTTCAGATTCCCGTAGGCTTCCAGTCTGCACCTTCTTCGATATCTCTAGAAATCTCGTGTTTATTAAACAATATTAAATTGGAATATTGGGCTTTATAATACAAATGTTAAGCGAGGTGAATGTTCCGTGGCAACTAGAACTGTTTGAAACTGGATGCACGCATTCAGCTTTTTCTTTAGCGGTGTTTATAGATAGGCTATTGTTTTCAATAGCTCTAAGTCAATGGTGAGTCAAAGGTCCAGAGGACAGCGAGACTCCTGTCATATTGGTTTACATATATATACCAACATACATTTACGGAATGAACTTAAGGTCATTTTGCAACTAGATATATGTATATATGTTTTGCTGGAAAAAAAATTGTTTCACCATTGAAACTTTTTCTGTTTGAAGAAATCAAACTGACATTAACACATTCAAATTATTCCCAAACGTCGACCGAAAATGTTTTTACTTAGATTCCCAATAATGTTGTTTTCAGGTTATTTCAAATTATGAATACATACAGAACAGTAGTGTTGTAGATTGTCTCGTTATGGTGGATGCATATGAAATGGAAGTACAATGCACTGACTACACTTGTCGTGGTGACTCATGGCATTCTGGAATGGCAAGCGCCAGACAATCAAAACATGGCAATTACCAAAAACAAACAGAAGCAACCGCATGTCATCAATGTATCGGTCGGACCACAGAATAAATTGCTGACCTCAACTGACCGACTCAAGTTGTCAATATTAAATCCGCTTAATATTCATGTATCGTAAAATATTGTACCAAAACAACAGTTGTGTTCAGATGTCAAATAGCCTTGTTACCATATCAAATGATACTCAATTGAAAATTCCAATATCTTGTTTCTTTAGAAACCGTTTTCATAAAGGTTGACTTCCATTGATATAATACCATTTTTTTAGACATAAATCAAAAGATGAGTGTAACGGATTTACTCCACATTCAGATACTTGTCGTTTCATTGCTCTGCTCTCCAGAATGCCTTTAAAGATGGCGCTCTTTTGTCTCTTCCTGTCATGCGCAGAAGACGAATGCTGATTTGATTGGCAAGGTCGCGTACATGTCGGTTTCCTCAACTTAATAAAATCACAAAATTATGGAAATTGCGCTTGGTTTTGATATTGGCATGTTTAAACAGTTCATGATGTTTATAAATAATGTTTACGAGATATTTTCAGACGTCAGTTATTGAAATATCAAATTAATATATCGTATGGTATCGCTTCTACCGCATCACACGGAGTTTGAATACTTACGATCAATCACAACCCAAAGGCAAAAAATACAACTGCAGACATTATAAATCAGAAAAATATAGCTATGCAGGTGAGAAAAAAATCGCGAAAGCTGAACAATCACTGGACAGGTGAGATTGTAGATTTAACCGCTGGTCAGTTTGACCACAATCTCACCCTTTAATATAAAGCATATTAACATTTATATTTTGTTGATCTGTAAAAACTGCGTACCAGGTGGTTTATATATTCCAACGATCAAAGATTTTAATCTGCTTGTTTTACCTTTGACAGAAGGTCATACTGACTAAATCAAAGGTGAGCCACACCGATCACGCCGTGTGATTGGGAAGTCGATATATCAGTTTAAATTTACATATCAACAGGACATCTGAATTAATTTAATCAAAGTCGACACTTCCTTTGATTTAGGACGAAGGCTGCTGATGACTTTCAGTTGATTTTAAACAAACGTTCAACTGGACCGCCGAAAAAGCAGACTTATGGTTTGTGGTCAAATAAAGAAAAAGAATAGCAGTACCCGTTTCTTTTTCAATTTGTGTTATATATATATATATATTATTGTTTTAAACGGCGGATTGCGGGTTAAAACATTTCATGAAGTTCCCCCAAAAAATTATATGAACAAAGTATTTTTTAAAATATTACTAATTGTTTTTGGTCATTTTTAGCCATTATTGGGTCATATTCCCAGTGCCAAAACATATGTTTTGTTCCAACTTTTGAGAGAAAAAATCCCAATTGAAAGAAACAAGTAAAACATTTTTTTTTTTTAAATATAGCGAAAGTTTGACAAGTATTGAGTACAAAACACCTTTAAATGCCTCAGTTGACCTTGGTGTACTGAAAATAGTATTAAAGATAAAATTATGAAATGAATGTTTTACTGTATTTTTTCCAAATTTAATTGAAAACTCCCTCTAAAATGCCCATGTGTGACGGTATGGATTATGTTCCCAAATTATAGAGAAAAAAACACTGGTATTACTGAATTGTATTACAATGGCAGTTCAGTCATAGTTATCTTAACCATTATAACTTCAGGTATTAGAAATGTTCAATACTTTACAGAAACAAAACGAAGTAATGTACATTTACTGTAATACCAATGCAAATACATACCTGAAGTCGGAAGAGATCTCAGTTGGTAACCCAATATTTACCATTGTCTAAAATTATATTAAGTTGCGCTTAGTCCAACAAAACGCATGTTTTCCAATACTTTAATTACACAGATGTCACGTTTTGTTCTCTGAAATAACACCAATAAAACACGACACCAGACGACACTGCGGACGTAAACTACGGGTTACTTCCGGTTTTGGATGTGGACAGCAATTATAATGCTCTTTTTGATGGTATTTGAAAGTAACTATACCCATCCCTACAACGCTCTTAATTTAGAGTCTGATCTCAAAATCTGTGGGAATTTTCTAATGTTGTGATTATATTGCTGTGAAATTTCCTTTGATACATGCGCAGTATGGTAAATTCAGGAAAGCGAAAAATATTTCAAAATACATTTAATTCTGCCATGAAAACATCACTTAAGTATTTTGCTTTTCCTATGAGCAGGTTAGTTAACAATGTCGTTAAGCATTGTTTATAATATATTGAAGTACCAATGGGAATTGTATTCTGTTTTACTTGATTTAACATTTTAAGTCGGGTTTTTTTACTTTCGTTTTGTATGCCTTATTACTCTACTGTCTTTTCTTTCATTCAATTGAATAAGCTATTCTGGAATACGTATACATACAGTTTTTAGTTAAATGTTCTTTCTATAATGATATAAGAGAAGATGTATTTTATGAACAATAAATTGATTTGCAATTCATTATGAACGAACCTGTTCTATACTATACTTATATATCTTGTTAAGAACTTTCCTAGAAAAGTTGCTAAATATTTAGTGAAAGCATTCCTCAGAAGACGAAATACTATGTATGGACATTAAACACTTTACTTATATATATATAATGCAGTTTATACCAAGTTATTATAATTATGCTATAAAAGTTCATGTCATTAACTCTGTTGACTCATATCGAGAGGATGAATACTTGACATTTAATCTTACTGCCATTTATAATAATTATACTTGTGTTTCATATTCTCGCATTTTATATTTAACTTAAATTGATATGAGTATGATATTCGGAGCGTATATTTTGTAAATAATATACTTTTGTATATATCTTTAGTATATCACGTTAATTATATGAAAAGTTTGCAAAGGTGACTTATAGTTCCATTGGACCGGGTGTAATATCCATGTTATATATTTGAAAATTATGTTGTTACTTGTACAAATGTCACTATAATAAACAATTTACTTGCTTGCTTGCTTGCTTACTTACTTACTTACTTACTTACTTACTTACTTACTTACTTACTTACTTACTTACTTATAAAGTTTTTTTGTTAGCACTATTCATTGCTCATAATTCCAGAATTTATATTACAAACATATCAAATTACTGCTGTTAAACATGCCATCAATTGTGTTCAATTATTATCATACCCAGGAGAAGAACGTCATGTATTTTACGTTTTTCTTCTATTATATTAACATGTATATTATGTTGTAAACACATATGAAATACAATATGTTTAAACCAAAAGGTCAATGTTGCACAACAAAGGCGATGCATCAAAGATAAATGTTGATTAGTTTGCTTGTTGCTGCAACCCATGTCATTGTTGACGTCTATGGAAACCAAAAATAAAATTAATGTAATAGTTATGTTACGGCTTTATAAAAAAGGAAGGTGAGATTGATTTTCTTCTTGATCAATCAATGGCTCTCTGCTAGAGATACGTGCACATAACATGCAGTTTCGTGCTTTGAATGTTGTTGTGTTATTCAAAACTAATTGAATGGAACCTGCTGTGACGATGCATATTCTGTAATATAAATTCTAAAAGCAATAGTGCACGTTTTATCGTATCAGGTCAGGTGATTAATGACGTCATTTCGGAAACAATAAAATCATATACATAAGCAAGGCTTTACGCAAGCGTAAAATAGCTGCCGAGAGAAAATAGCATATACCTGGGTAGGAACCGGAAACAAAAAAATAACATAATAATAGATCAAGTCACGGGTGTTAAAACACTATTTAAAAAAAATGTTGTCACGGACATAAACACGCCACGATTGTTTTTTCCTTATCAGACACATTCTTTCCGATTTTTTCCCTCTCCCCTCCTCTCCCCCTCCCCCTCCCCCATATATATTAAAGACCCAAAAAGTGTACTTAGAACACGTTACACCCTGCCCGCCCCTTCCCCCATTTATCAAAGCTCAGTGGGTTGTTGTTTTTAAATAGATCACCTCCGACCCTCCCCCCCCCACCCCCCCCCCCCCCCCCCCACATCCCCAACCTCACACACACTTCCATTTCTCGTCCTTAAAGGGGTTGCACTATTTTCAAACACGATTCATTTAAAAGGGCTCTGAAAAACATGAAAAAAGCTGAAAGAATTATTTATGCTTTAAAAGACATCTTGTCGATATAACCATATACGGCAAAAAGGCGCGATGACGTTATAATTCAAAGACGGCCGCTCCATTTATGTTTCTTTGCAAATTTTCAATAGGTCATATCTCTTTTATTTTGCTTGGTATTTTGATAATTCTTTCATTTCTTTCCAAGTTTTTCAGAGCCCTTTAAAATAAACCTTGTTTTAAAATAGTGCATCAATCCCTTTAAGTATGAATGTTCTGGATGGTTTTTTTTGTGTGTTTTTTGTGTGTGGCTTTTTTGTGTGTGTGGGTTTTTTTTGTAATGAGTGTTAACACACATTTCATTACGGATGTGTCGTATTGTGTGTCGTGTGAAAAATGAAGGAACATCATGTGGTAGAATAATAGAAATATACAAGTATGTATATTAAAATATTTATGTATTCAAAATCTTCATGGTTATACTGAAGCCAAAACAAACCAATATAAGGCATGCCACATCTAATCATTCACAACGATGGCTTACTAGCCGAGGAGTTATGATCAAACGTTGGATCAATCGTTCTTGGTTCGTTCAGGATGCATTCATTGTTTCATTTCGGTTGCATTAACTATATTCATGATATAGCAATAATAAGTTTTATATAAGTATAGCGTTCCTCTATCCAAGGTTATATCCCATGACCACAAAAAATGTGTTTGTTGTTATAAAGATGTACAAGACACGCTCATAAATTTTGGTGGTGGTCTTTATCATTTCAGATGATGTGTTTGAAATCTGAGGAATGAACATATACAACATGATTTATTATTCTGAAATACATTCTAAGACGTCAGGTACGCAATTAAAAGATAGTATTTATGTTCCATACTGGTATCCATAGCTCTTCAACTTTAATTTCCAGTTGATATTGAGGTGAAATGAAAAATGAGCCAATTTCAAGTAAATTGTTATCACTTAAACAGTGAAGGAATGGAGAACAAAAGTGTTCCTGTATCTAGCACATGATAAAAAAGGCTTCTGATATGTGTTACAGCGAGTACAATATGAGGTCTAACAGATTAAAATTCCAATGCTTTTAAGATAAGATTGTGTGATGGTGGTACGAGTCCGCGTCAGGACCACACGTGCTCGCTTGATGAACTTCAAAATGTTGGCAGGCTGAAGCAAACGTAGTTTCAAGATGTCATAATAGTAAACTATGTTATAAAATTCAGCTTGCCCTCGATACAAATAGAATACACTGACTTGCCTCAGACAGATCTATAAAATACTGACCTGCCTCAGACAGATCTATAATATACTGACTTGCCTCAGACAGATCTATAATATACTGACTTGCCTCGGACAGATCTATAATACACTGACTTGCCTCAGACAGATCTATAATATACTGACTTGCCTCAGACAGATCTATAATATCCTGACTTGCCTCCGACAGATCTATAATACACTGACTTGCCTCAGACAGATCTATAATATACTGACTTGGCTCAGACAGATATATAATATACTGACTTGCCTCAGACAGATCTATAATACACTGACTTGCCTCAGACAGATCTATAATATACTGACTTGGCTCAGACAGATATATAATATACTGACTTGCCTCAGACAGATCTATAATACACTGACTTGCCTAATACAGATCTATAATATACTGACTTGCCTCAGACAGATCTATAATATACTGACTTGCCTATTGCAGATCTATAATATACTGACTTGGCTCAGACAGATATATAATATACTGACTTGCCTCAGACAGATATATAATACACTGACTTGCCTCAGACAGATCTATAATATACTGACTTGCCTCAGACAGATCTATAATATACTGACTTGCCTCAGACAGATCTATAATATGCTGACTTGCCTAATATAGATCTATAATACACTGACTTGCCTCAGACAGATCTATAATATACTGACTTGCCTCAGACAGATATACAATAAACTGACTTGCCTCAGACAGATCTATAATATACTGACTTGCCTCAGACAGATCTATAATATACTGACTTGCCTCAGACAGATCTATAATATACTGACTTGCCTCAGACAGATATAATATACAAAATACTGACTTGCATAATACAGATCTATAATATACTGGCTTGCCTCAGACAGATATATAGTAAACTGACTTGCCTCAGACAGATCTATAATATACTGACTTGCCTAATACAGATCTAAAATATACTGACTTGACTCAGACAGATATATAATATACTTACTTGCCTCAGACAGATATATAATACATTGACTTGCCTCAGACAGATCTATAATATACTGACTTGCCTCAGACAGATCAATAATATACTGACTTGCCTCAGACAGATATATAATATGCTGACTTGCCTAATACAGATCTATAATACACTGACTTGCCTCAGACAGACAGATATACAAAATACTGACTTGCATAATACAGATCTATAATATACTGACTTGCCTCAGACAGATCTATAATATACTGACTTGCCTCAGACAGATATACAATATACTGGCTTGCTTCGGACATATATGCAATATACTGGTTTGCCTCAGACACATAATATACCAACTTGCCTAATAAAGATATACAATATACTGGTTTGCCTTATAAAGATATATAATATACTGGCTTCCTAATACAGATCTATAATATACTGGCTTGCCTAATACAGATATATACTATATTGGCTTGCCTAATACAGATCTAGAATATTACTGGCTTGCCTAATACACTACAGATATCCAATATACTGGTTTGCCTCAGACACATAATATACCAGCTTGCCTAATACAGATATACAATATACTGGCTTGCCTTATAAAGATATACAATATACTGGCTTCCTAATACAGATCAATAATATACTGACTTGCCTAATACAGATCTATAATATACTGGCTTGCCTAATACAGACCTATAAAACACTGGCTTGCCTAATGCACTACAGATATACAATACGAGTATACTGGCTTGCCTAATACAGATATACAATATACTGGTTTACCTAATACAGATATACAATATATACAGATCTTTAATGTATCTCCCGAGCTGTTGTTCTACAATGACTAAGAAATTTCAGATTTTTACCTAAAACTTCAGAATATGGCTTCTAATTTCCACTTAATTAAACGTATTTCAAGGTTTGTTTTAATGAGAACGCAGATGAGTTCGACGCTACACAAAACTGACGGATGCGTTCTGGAGTTATTGCCCTTGATTATGACAAAATAAGATAATTACAGCTTGTTTATTCAGTAGCTTCTGTAAACGGCTTCTGATTTGCACCAACGTGTATTTGAAGGTGTGTTTTAATGGGATCTATGATTATATATGACTGTCGATTTTTTTGTGGTGGAGGCAGATCACCCACTTTTCAACACATGTAAGGTTATATATGACTGTCGATTTTTTTATGGTGGAGGCAGATCACCCACTTTTCCTGGATAGAACCAATACTGTACACCTCCCGCCATCCGTAACAATCGACACGTCCTTACTTACAAGTCGAGCTCCCAGTGGGATTCGAACCCGCAGCGGCGAGAGGCGAAGGTTTGTGATGCACGTGTTACGGAGCTACTGGCCTTGATAATGTTATAGTAAGAGAATTTAGTTTGTTGAAATGATAACTTTAGTAAACGGCTTCTGATTTTCAACACATTAGATTTCAAGGTTTGTTTCAATAAAGTCTTGGATGAGTAAGATAATGAGTAAAGCTGTCACAGATATAGCAGAGTTATTGGCCTTGCTTTTATCAAAATAAGGGAATTTCAGTTTCTTTACACAACATTTCAGTAAACGTCATTGATTTTATATGTTTATATATATTATTTAGATATTGCCATTTATTATGTTGAAAGAGGGATTTGCGATAGATATTATGAACAGCAGGTTTCATCGGTTCTTTGGGTGCATAAGCTGGCAACACATTGCACCAGCATAGACAGACCGGCCATTTGTCAAGTGTGTCCTATTGACAATCAGGCTACATTATGACTAATAAATGCTTGGTTATAACAATAGGCTAGTATGTATTTACTAGGTATTTATAATTCTATATTCGTTATAATATTATTTCAACTGTTGATATTCGTATTGAACAATATCAGTTAATATATTAAACATATAATACGTGTATACATGTTGTTGTGTATCGATAAATTTACATCCAAATTTATTCTCTTTATTAACACTCGTCTGGTACTTGGACATTTTATTCCTGGTATCAACATCCGATTGGTACTTGGACAGTTTACCCTCTGTATTGCCATGGATATTTTACCCTCTGTATTGCCATCCGACTGGTACTTGGTCATGTTACCTTCTTTATTAACATCCGACTGGTACTTGGACATTTTACCCTCTGTTTTGCCATCCGACTGGTACTTGGTCATGTTTCCTTCTTTATTAACATCCGACTGGTACTTGGATATTTTACCCTCTGTTTCGCCATCCGACTGGTACTTGGATATTTTACCCTCTGTTTTGCCATCCGACTGGTACTTGGTCATGTTACCTTCTTTATTAACATCCGACTGGTACTTGGATATTTTACCCTCTGTTTTGCCATCCGACTGGTACTTGGATATTTTACCCTCTGTTTTGCCATCCGACTGGTACTTGGACATTTTACCTTCTTTATTAGCATCCGACCGCTACTTGGACATTTTACCCTCTGTTTTGCCATCCGACTGGTACTTGGACATTTTACCTTCTTTATTAGCATCCGACCGCTACTTGGACATTTTACCCTCTGTTTTGCCATCCGACTGGTACTTGGACAGTTTACGTTCTTTATTAATATCCGACTGCTACTTGGACATTTTACCCTCTGTTTTGCCATCCGACTGGTACTTGGACATTTTACACTCTTTATTGACTTAGTTATTTGACTATCTTTATTAACATCCGTCAGGCACTTGGACAATGTACACGCTTTATTAACATCCAACATTTACCGCTTTTACTGACATCTGATCGGTTCTGGATTATTTATTTACCGCCTTTATTTGACTTTATTTATTTTTTCCAGAATAGTGGTATGCATGTTATGGATTGGAAATACATTTACTCAGTCTAAAGAAAATGCATCATAGATTAAAGAGAAAGTTATGATCATTTAAAAAGTTTATGATCACTATAATTATTCTTTTATCGTAAATAGAGGATTTATTTTTCTTCTCGAAGAGCGAAGGAAAATTGAACCCTTCAAATTTTAATTCTTTTAATGTGTTTTAAAGTCGAAACGATGCTGGACTAATACTTTGAAATGCTAGTTGTTTAATAAATAATTAAAGATCGCCGCGTGTCTCTTTACTAAAGATCGTACTTTGGATATCAAATATGTTCTTTGAAATGATAAATCAAAACTATTTAATGGAAGATCGACATATTAATGGCATACATTATAATAAAACAGAAATGTGTGATTATCAGGTGTAGCAAATAGACAATATCTTTCATTCTGGTGCAAGTTATTACGTATATTGACTGCCACTTTCGTTTTATAAGTTAATAAATCGTCTGGAACCGATAAATATGAATGTTTTATTATTTGCTAAACTCAGGTATTGTGTGAATGTATATTACCTGCAAGATATATTCTAAAGATGCGAAGGAAAAAAAAGCAATTATACTGGGATTTTATAAGTATAGCCTGGAAAAAGTATGACTAAACAAAGATCCTGCATTAACAAGGGGCCGATTGCCTCCCCTTAAAAATACCATATGGTTATCTCGCTTATTTGTAATTCCACGATTTTTCGTTTCAGCTTACCGAGGATTGCATGGGTTGTTGTTTTTTAGAAAGAGTTCGGATGTGACAGTGGTATCCTACATCCTATAAGGATTGAAACTGGCAGATACATTGGAGAGACACCAGAGGAAAGAGTGTAGATTCTGTGACGCAGAGGTGATAGAAGACGAATCCCTTTCTTACTCGACTGTGTGTTTTACTTAAACATACGAACGAACGTTTGTAGAGATGTTACTATTGACTTTATTGACTTATTGAGCCTTTATAGAAATGGGAAAAGATTGAAAATACTTAATAAATGTTTAACACATCTTTATTATTATTATTATTGTTTAATTAAAATTAACCATACTATGTTATTATATTTCTTTATTAAATGTTATAAACGTGCACGTGATAAGTTAGAAAAGGACAATACTTCCCACGTGACAAACACATTATCATATTATAGTTGCCTTTAATTGAAAAAACTATTCTATATCTAATCTATTTTATATAGTCATCATATAAAGTCAAATTTCTATAAATATCTTACTGGAATTTTGAAAATCGGCAAGCATGATAAAATGTTCTATTTTGAATATAATGATTAAGTCAGATTTAAAATTAGAAGTGAGATTAGCTCATTGTCATTTGCGTAGACTGTCATTATTATGTGCATTTTACGCTATGGAACATCGTGTTAAATTGTTTGGATTAACCATACAATTTTGGTAAGTCCCTTTAACATTTTTCACTAGTTTAACTTTTTATTTATGTAACTATTTTTTATCATGAATTGGAGTAGCTGTCATGTATTATATGCGTCCCGAAACTAATCTATAAGTATATACCTTGCACCGTAGTTGTTTGTTCCTGATTATATTTTGCATAAACATGAAGACCTGTGCAATAACAGCCGATATGTTTTAACCCACATATTTGGCAGTTATAGCACACAACGACCTTTCACAAAAAGCGCTAGAGCTATTATACGAAACATTTATAGCATATTTGTCTCATATGTGCTATTTGTACCGCACTCTCGGACCTACGGACCTACGGCCCTACGGCCCGAGAGTGCAGTATAAATAGCAGATACTCGAAAAATAATGCTATAACTATTACGTTTCGTTCCCGTTGGCTGCATCAACTAAACAATATTTGCAATCTACTGTGTTAGAATGACCATGGTAATACTCTCTGCCCGTTATCTCTCTAAAACATAGACCATAATTAATAATCTCTCCAAAACATATACCATAATTAATAATCTCTCTAAAACATAGACCATAATTAATAATCTCTCTAAAACATAGATCATAATGAGTAATTCTATCGAGTAGTTCGTTACTCTGCACGCGGCACTACTAATATCGGAGTACATCTTGTATACTATCAATGAGGTCAACCATTTTATGTTTGTGGTGTCGCATGTTTCCTTTGTCATTGTTGTTTGTTTGTGTACGTGTGTTTGTGTACGTGTATTTGTGTTGTGTACGTGTGTTTGTGTACGTGTGTTTGGTGACTGCGTTCTATGAGCGCTGTATTTCCTGTTAAACCTGTATACAACTGTGCTGTATACGTACTTTTAGGAGACATGCGTTAAAATGACCACAGAAACTACTAGCATGCAAAGTAGCGAATTTCATCAGACTCATAATTAACTGTATGATACGAATTTCATAATGACATTGCAGTTGACTTCATCAGCCATATAGATAACTATATGATGTTGATAGGACTTCCTTTTAGAGAATAATAAATGGGTCTTTTTATATCACACTCGATATCAGGCCTGAGACACCATATCAGCCCGAGAGCTTTAGCTCGATGACTGATATGGGTCGAGAGCATGATATAGGGTGTGGTATGAAAATAAACATTTTTTATTCTCTATAAAAAAAGTCTATTTATCATATACTTCATCAATGACTTTTGCTGAACTGTCAACTTCAGCTAACTTACTACCTTGTTTTCCATGGAGAAAACAATAATGTGTTCACGTCTGGCGCGTAAGTGTAGGTCTACAAGACATTTTTCCCTTGTACGATTTAAAATGAATGCCATTGAATTTGAAATTGTCTAATTAAGAAAATGAATGGTAATAAGTGGTTAATTCATCCACGGATGGTTCTATATCATTGAATTCATTATAAATTTGTTAAACTCTCTTTAAGGTCCCGCCCTGTATTATGCCTTATTTCTTTCTTTACTTTACTTCTATTTATCTGTCCTCCCTTTTATTTCATCTTCTTAGCATTACTAGTGAAGTTCAACGTACACGTGTAGACGTAGATGTATAGGTATACCAGAAGTAAATCAAATCCCATTGAGTCCAATGCAATATTGTCTAAGCTTTCTAGTTAGCCATTTTTCAAAATGAAGTTCAAACTAAGATTCACTTACATGTTCTTAGTCATGAGACCTGCCTCTCTAGAACACTGCTGAGAATAGTAGGGGTCATGTGGCATATAAGAAAATAAAATTCTGATCTTTGTTGATACCGTGAACAAACTGCGTTCATTCGGCACCTCTTAAATGTGTTCTACTTTCACTTTCAAAACTGTCAAGTTGACAAATAAAATCATCATACAACCATGCAAATGGTTTTTAGCTATCACAAACAAGTCAATAAAGTCATTTCAGCCAGAAAAACAGGCCTTAATTACTCAAAAATGCCTTTTATCACAAACAAAGTTAGGGATTATATATTTGGGAACTCCTTTCGACTACACCAGGCATGAATACCACAGTGATTTACTTCCTGTATGCCTATAGCCAATAATCTGGCGTGAAAACAGGATGGAATGCAGACGACAAACCATACGCGTGACACATCGTATAAAATCGTAAATAATCGGTAATTTCCGGTAATTTCCGAACCACCCCGCTATAAGAGTCATAAAGAACATTCGATTGTTTCCGTGATATGACTTCTACCCTTTATTTCACGAGTGTGATAAAGCTTTATTGCCCGGCAACTATATCCTGATTGATATGACTAGCTTGTATCGTTTATTCAAAAACGACGTATTAATAGGGAAGTATGTGATAAAAGCATGCATTCAATGAGGAGGTACTACTTACATGAGAGTATAGCATCTATTATACTAATAGTCTACTTACAGTCTACGTACAGCTTAATGGCGGCGATGCTTTCGCGGAAACATACTCCTTCCCCAGTGATATATAAATGGTTCCAGGAAGGAAGAAGTCTAGATATAAATCACATTCACAACCACCCTCTACATTAATTTAATTGTGTACAGTAGGGGTTACAGGCGGTTCTTCAAAGTGCCAAGACATTCTGACGTTTCTAAAGTTTATAGCACACCCCACGCCGGGTCCCGTACGTCCCACATAATAATGGCATACACTGAAACATTGCTTGGCCTAATTAGCTTGGCCTCATTGGCCAAGCCATGTTTCAGTGCAAACCCATAATAATCGATTATGTTTTGCGCGTTCAACCTTCTGACATTTATGGTCCATTTCTTGGCAATTTGGTGTGACGTTTACAACCGACATAATGTACGACTCTCAAAGGCAACACATTAAAAGGTCTACCATGTCGTTCTGGTTCTGCTGTTGAGATTGTGTTCAATAACGAAGTGCCATTGCAACTTGTAATGCCACTGCATCTGCAAAGGTATGTCGTCTGGATATGTCGTCTGGTGTTGTTTTGAATATTTATTATTTATCTATGCAACATGCGTTTTCCCCAGATCGTTTCAGAATGACTTCAGCTACATGTTCGATTTAGTTATCAGCAGTTATTCTACTTTACTGTGTGCCTTATCAAGGTCAATATCAAGATCAGGGAGCTGGAGATCTAAAAACGTAATCCATATTGGGTCGCTGTTTCGGGTGTAGCATGTAGAAAGAACGTTTCGCGAGATGTGCAAAAACACATTCATTTATATTCATGAGTTCGAAGATAAAGTATATAGCTTGTATATAGTTTTCTTTGGATTTAACAGACTATTTAAAAAAATATATATTAGCCACGTTTTTTTATTTTAGAAAAGTACAAATAGCCTCCGGTTTTGAATATCGTTTAGAACCGAAGTGCAGTGGTGTAGTGGTTAGAGTGTCTGGCCTGCAATCGGGAGATCGTGGGAGGTCGTGGGTTCGAGTCCCCTGGCCGCGTCAATCCAAAAGCTTCAAACATGTAGTAGTTTCTTGTAACCCATGCTTGACGAGCAAATAAATGGTAGTAGTACGTCTGGTTGGTCCGGTGTTAGAAAAAATGTGACTTGGTGGAGTATCATGTACTAGGCGTGGTATTCCAGTGTGGCGGCACTATATCTGTCACAAGTAGACTGTAGATAGATTCATAGAACTACACACAACCACACAAAAGTCCACACATAATGCCGAATCCGAGGAATTCTTCTCGGGGCTCAAATAGTAGAGAGACTATTACTCCACACACGTATAGTTTAATGTCACCATCAAAACACATGCACCACGCAAAACTATGGGTTAATAATTAGCCTTTGCACTAAGGCATTTCCAAAAACCGGGCTAGTCATGAAAATGTGATTGTTCAAAAACCTTTAACCCGCTAAGCACGACTATAATAGCCTTTGCGTCCATTGTAAACCCAGATCTGCGAGTAACTCGCAGGCTGATCATGTCGCAGGCTGATCAGGGTTTACAATGTCCGGCTGCTGATCAGTCATTTCCCCCAAAACTCCCAGTTGTCACATAAATGTAATGGTCTTAATTCAACTAAAGAACAGTCTATTATATATATGTAGCGGGTTAAGGGTTAATTGTATACACAAATGAAAATACATTTATACAATAGTCCATGATACAAGATAAACATAAATCATGTGGACTCATATATTTATATCACGGACCTTTAATTTGGTATAAAATGCATACAGTCGACGTCATAAATGAAAAGCATTAGCATGTACTACTCCTAAATAAAGGTTTTGTATATGCAACTAATTCTTTACTTTTTTTAATTCTTCGAAGTCTACTTGTCATTTATTTTTCCATTACTGAACCCTGTTTATAAATGGTCTGACATTTCTGTGATATTTAAGTCTGAATGTCTACCGAAAAGTGGGAGGATATGGCCGCCCATGCATTACATACACCGACGAAATACCGGCTTGTCACGTGGAAAACTGATAGATCACAGCGCAGCCTACTCGCCGGCTAAATATTTAGAATAATTTAAAGGGAATACATCAGACTGTGTTGGGTGTCTGAGGGTCTGAATTGAAATTGACAAATAATGTTATTTTCTTTTCTAAGAGGCCAAAACAGAAAGAATGAACCTAAAAATGACTACTTATTTATATAGAAATTTATTCTTCACAGTATTATGTGCTATCCTAGGTTATGTAGCAGGGTTATTTTTAAGCAATTTGACCCGATTTCATCAGATATCTACGTAATAAAATCATGTCCTAATTACGCTTTAATATTCTCCGCTATATGCTAAAAGTTACGGAAATTGTCTCTTTCGATACCGAGCGTAGACTGCTCCACAGCGTTTGACTGAAAACGCAACATGCGCAGTGAAGCTACCAAGCAACTGAGTAGGCTGAAATCTGATTAGCTAATCGTAAGGTCAATCTGACGTGACCTCCAATGCAGTGTTGTCAGATCCTTTATAGTGTAGGGTATCGTATTGTGATAAAGGGTCTGATTTTAATGAGATTGATATTAATGATGATTTTAAATTTTGGAACTGTACAACTGAGTGTCAGCTCCATATGTCGACTGATATGCCATTTTTATCATGAATTGGACCATTTTGGAAATTAAAGATTCTTCTAGAAAAATTCCGATGTAACCCCTTTAAACAGTCTTTGTGGAGCGCTGTGGTCTAGTGGTAGAACGAAGATCCAAAAGTCGTGGGTTCGATTCCCGTCATTGCCATATGCGTTGTTGTACCACTATACATATTTTGTTGCATGGAGTAAAACAAATAAGTCTGTTTTAATAAGTCTACATTTTTAATTACTAAAAATGCTAGGTACAAATTATACGTCTACTCTAGACCATAGTTCGACCAAGACTGTCCACGGCTCTCTTCATGCAGCCGCATTCTGATAGGCAGCCTCATTCTGATAACCACCAATCACAGGATTAACCTATGATGTAAACATATATTTATTTATTAAGCTTAATAATGGCACACCATATCATGCGAGGTAAACATGATAGCTATAAATTGTGTCCCTGAGCAAGACACTTTATCTGCATTGCTTAGTACTGGTTCTACCCAGGAAGACATCGAGAGTGATTCAAATAAGTTCAAAGAGCTTTCGTTACAATCGATGTAAAGACATAAGTTTAAACTAAACAGTCTTAGTGGAGTGCGTGGTCCAGTGGTAGAGTGTCGGACTCCAGACGAAAGGTCGTGGGTTCGATCCTCGCCGTGGCCATGTTATTTATCCTTGAGCAAGAAAATTAATTCCCATTGCTTAGGTTATGTTATACCCAAGAGGCCATCGAGAGTAATTAATATAAGTTGCAAGAAATTGTTTATAATTTAAACAATATTTTATTCAAATACTGAATGGGATTGGACAACAGGCAATGCCTATGTAAGACCTCTCCCTAAGAAATTGTTTCGCCATCGATGTAAAAGAAATATGTTTAAACTAAACAGTCGTTTTAAAATTTCAATACAAACTTACTTCTTAACCTTTAAGATAGCGAACATAAGATGAGAAGATAAGAATACAATAGTGCGAGTATGCGCTTAGTGGCCTTATAGTGAAATCCTAATGTTAGACATATTAGTTCTCAAGGTCAAAGGTCATCAACATGTCTCGAAAGCAGAGCTCGTAGCGAAATCCTATTTTTATTTTAAGCATGAAAATGTGTTGTTTAACCAAATAACTAACATGTTGACAATATGATGCGGTATATATATATATATCTTACTTACTGAAAGAGGTTGTTTTCTACACTTGCATTCCTATATTTTATCTGAAATCAGGCAGAATGAGAATGACTTTCATGTGTTTTTGTTTTTTAGAATTTGAGGAATACAGGCGCGTAGCTACCTGTACGCAAAGTACGCAGTTGCGTACACAACACTTGTCCCAAATATTGAAAAAAATAAAAAGTCAAAAAATGTAATAAAAACATGAGCTTGGTGGAGGCGTCAGATAACTTCTTCATTTAGATCACTTTTTAAAAAAAAAATCTAGAAAAACAAAACAACATCAGCCAGTGTCCTAACATTCACATACGATTCACGATTATTAACCCCGCTTTTCGCCACTTTCACGATGCCATTATTGAATGTCATGTGACCAGAGCGCATGTCAATCAAGGACGTCTTGACGGCGCTTTGAAGCACACACATCGATATCATTGCAGAAATCATACTTATGAAATGCATGTTGAAGTGTGCGTTATCTCCTAACTGGACACACACACACACTGATAAGAACCCTTTGAACAGGGCTCAAGTTATCTGCATTATCGTCACGTGGGGTGGCCCTTAACTTGTGTCTGACGGTTCCACTTAAGTCAGACATGCATTGACATGCATACAGGTTCGGTGTTACAAAACTGGTGAGAAAATGCAAGATACGATCAGGAAAAAAATAAATATGGTGGTGTACAGTGGATTCTGTATATCACAAAGATAAATCAAAGAATCTTATAATTCGAGATACATTATGATCCCGTTTGACGATAAAATTGAGTATATTAAATAAAATAGAACAAAACTGAAAATCCTGCATGACTTTTTTGATTTCTGTAAAGCTTTTAAATACATAACGTAGTCAAACACACTTCTTATAAAACAAATGGCCAAAGTGTTTAAACAAAACTGTTTTCATTCCATCATTTCCCATACATGATTTTGCACTACTATACCTTCTTTGTTTGTTTTGTGCATAGCAGCTATTTAATACTAACGACATCCCAAAGTCTAGAACCTGTTTGTTTTGTGATTTCTGTGATAAAAGTCTAACAAAAACAGTGTTTTTATGACATTTTGAAAGGTATCCTTAATGTTGTCTACTATTTTCCGCCATTGTTGATGGCATCAAGTTCAGCAGTTTCCGCCATTGTTGACGGCATCAAGTTCATCAGTTTTCGCCATCTTGCTCCATCTCCGATCAATCTCTGACACACTGTGAACAACCAAGTATATCGTGAACGTGTGTAACATGATTTTATCAAGAAGATTCTGGAAAGACAAACCCCGCAAAAAAAGTTTTTTTCTATAACATTGTGACTTAATTTATGAATACGCCATGTGCTGCAATATGTTTTTGTCTTTGTAAACTTTCTGTTAACAGTCTGTGTTGCGATTCACGCCGTCGCCGATGCTATGTAGTGTGTGTTACTCCCGATGTAATTTATTATTGCTTTTTTCTTTTCCTTCATCTGTGATGGATTGACGTAGTTGCCCACAGGTATGAAGCAGTAGAATGAAAGAATCGAAATTAGTTGCGGTCGGAAACATTTTATTTGTTTGTAAGCTTTAAACAGTGCACTCATACGCAATAACTCACCTAGAAGGTAAGATAAGACGATGCTTATAATGCATACTTTAGCTGTATGTACAAATGGCGGCGCGCATTAAAAAACGAGCATGCACTATCTTCTAAAAACAGTCGACATTGGTGTGTGTATATATTAAACTCCTTATTGCAGGAAATTCGTTGAGTTTGCAGCTCTGACGGACAAGGTCAATCGTTATTGGGTGGAAAACAATATATTCCATAACTTGGCTTCTAGGAATTTTAACTGAGATGTAACCTTAATGCAAACTTATCTTGTGTCATTTTAGTCGGTGTATTATAAGTGTATCCGGTGAAGATCGGTAATTCCAACACGACGTATACTTGTTTTTATCGAAACATAGGCTCTGCTGAGGTTCCGATGCCGGGGTTCCGATTAAAACACCTATACCGAGGGTGGGTATTCCCCTATCAGAACCGGATGTCCATGATTGATTATATTTCTTGCAAATCATTTACATTGCGCACTGACGTTGCCAACTACGTTGTGCATGTTTATTTACATTTAATGACGTCATGCATCTGTCAGTTCATATCAGCGCGAGACTTTTATCTTCCCCCGTGTGTAAGATCAAGCTTCCATAACCCATGTACCTTGTTCAAATTGCACTTGTTATGATAACGTCTCATACATCATCGGGCATGCAGCCAGGACCATTAAATGCCATGTTTTTTTCCCTAGATCTGGCCTCCCCATTCGCAACATCTTGTAGACTTCTTCGAAGCCATTCGCAATATCTTATACACCCATTCGCACAATCCAATCCCGTCATTCTTCGGGATCCCACCTCGTGTGTATCACGGCACTTCGGTATGTTCAAAATCTTGACTTCTGTTAGCCGGAAGGCAACGACACATACAACAGTGCACGGTTGCTATGTAAACAATATGGCCGCTGGCCACACGTGTTGACGTATACTTTCCGTTGAGTTTTTGTTTTTTACAATGCAGATGAAGGTTTTATCATTGCTTTCATGTATAAAATATTGATGGAGCAATCGGCTGTATAACACTGCAATATGTGCATGATAACTTTGATTTAGAATGCAAATTTGTTTTGGCGGGAATGACGCGATGATGTAACCAATATGAAATTAATTGAATGTTGTTTAACGGCTCATCAACACAGTATAGGTTACTTAGAGTCTCCCCAGAGAGAGGGGAAGGATACATAGGAATCCGGGAACCGTGCCCTACTCTTATTATCGAATAGATTCCTATGGTTCTTTAACTAATGCCTCGGTCAGATGAGACCTACGGGTGGTCCCGGGCCCGTAGGACTTGGGGAGCCGTACGGACCTGTGGCCCGTGGGAAGTCCGTACGAAATCACCCTCCTGCGATGTTGTGGTCACATGCATACGGGCGGTCTACGAGCGTTCTACGGGTTATTTGCGTCCCGTACGTGTACCCAACGGGTTCCGTAAGGTGCACGTGCGGGCACCGTACGGGCCCGTGCGGATGCCGTACGGGCTTGAGAACACCCGTACGTTCAGTCGTGCGGGGCCGTACGGGGCCCGCACGATTTTTTTAAAGGCCGTACGGCTCCCGTTAGAGCTCGTACGGGGCCGATAGGACCCAAAAGACCTGCGGGCCCGTAAGGGACCCGTACGGGCCCCGCACGACTGTCTACGGGCCTTCTACGGGCCCAAAATCGTAGAAGCCCGTGTCTGAAAGTTGTGCATGCCGTGCGATTACCCACTGGTTCTCAGGGTACTGGCCCTTACGGGGCCCGTAAAGTGCCCGGGAGCTTCATGTGACCGGGGCATATCACGACGCCTTAGTCAACTGCGCTATAGAGGCTTGTGACTCTTTCATCGCTAATATACGTATAATAATAATGATTACATGCTACATGTCAGTAAACTGGTTTACGAAACGTCATTTTAGCAAGTGAAATGGTAACCTTTCAACATTACAAAATATGTGTTTATACCATATACCATTCAAGTTTTCAAGACGAGTTCTCGCAAAGTATGCTTATCGACACTCACATGTTAACCATAGACAGATAATGGTCGGCTGCCTTCGGCAGCTGAATAAGTCCATGTCTTTGCCATTTCGCAACATCTCGTACACTGCTTCGGAGCATTCGTGATCCCGAAGAATGACGGTTCTCGAGTGTGTCTTTCTTCTTCCTCTTATTCGAAATATGAAATATAGATAATAGAAATGAATGTCAATTCATAAGTTAGCATCCTTATCGTTAAATGATAATTGACATTTATAAAAATGCAAATAAACTTATGTGTCTACGATTTGGACTTTGGATTTGGATTTATACCTCACGTTTACACTCCTGTATAAATTGCCCATACCCTTTTCGTGAAGCAATTTTTACTGTTCACCGGTCAACGATTTTTACTGTTACACGACTGTGACGTCACGGGAAGTATACAAATAGGTTTTGGGTTTTTCCAATAACGACACGCTTTGGCTATTGGAAATCGGTGGACGCTTATTAAAATACAGTTGAAGTTATGTCAATCGTAAGACGCTTGGTTTACCAAACGACAATAAAAAAATGTGGCGAGCAGATTTGTTACTTTAAATCAAAACTGGTATAAAAATATAAATTTTAAAAATAAAATGCGATTTTTCCCCCTCGTATATTTAAATTTTAATCAAAACATTTGTTCGGTATAATAAAATAAATATTGCATCCCAGTGAGGGTGACAGTGGATATTGTCAACCTTCGGAAAAATAATATCAACCTCGTCTTCGCCTCGGTTGACATTATTTTCCTCAGGTTGACAATATCCACTGTCACCCTCACTGAGATGCAATATTTATATACTGTTGCCTTTTGCAATCTAGTAAATTGTTGCATATCAATAATTATAATGAATATAACTATATTTCATACATCTTTTCGTTTTTATTCTTATTGTATGATTATTATTGTATTCACATTGTTTATTGATAAGTTTGGCATGTTGTAGTATGCCCCTGTGGGCCCTTTATGGTAATAAAGCACTATTCTATTCTATTCGTATTTTGTCAAAATAGCTTGAACACTTTTAATTTGAAAACTATTGTTTAAATGCATAGTTTTTTAACTTTGTTTCAAACTCCAAACATATGGATATTGTTGTCAGAACGTTACAATCCAGAGCATGAGAAGAACCCAGAAGTTAGCATATGAAGTTAGATCCTACTTCATATTTATACTTTCGATTACGGATATTCGTTTTTCGTGCTGTTCGAACTGAATGTTGTTTAACGGCTCATCAACACAATACAGGTTATTTAGAGCCGACCCAGAGAGAGTGGAAGGATACATAGGAATCCGGGAACCTGCCCTACTCTTATTACCGAATATATTCCTATGGTTCTTTAACGTGCTCGGAGGATAGACCGATACACGGGACCGCCCAGTTTACGTCCCCATCCGACGGACGAGGCTAAGGAAAAGTGTCTTGCCCAAGAACACACCGACGGAACTCAGTGGCACCACGGAGGATTGAACCCGGGGCCTCCGGTTACAAATCCGCCGCGCTACCGATTGCGCCACGCCAGCCACTCGTGCTGTTCGAAATAGTGCTGTTCGAAATAACCTATACTGTGTTGATGAGTCGGTAAGCAGCAATTCATTTCAATACCATCGAGCAGTGAGAGGATAACATGTGTTACCTTATGCACTGTCAGCTAAATGATAAGCTGCCGCATATGTAACAATAACTGTCGACATACTGCAATGCATTTGTGGAACTCGCTGCAATGAAACAAAGCATTCTAGCCATTCTTATACGCAATGAACTGCACACCATCTTATATACTGATTCACGCTAGCATTTTTATTATATGTTTTTGTAAATATAAAACAAATAAAGATCATACAAACATACACAAACACAACCTTTCCCAACAAATAATGCATACAAAGTGTTGTGCATGCAGCGTTTCCATGATAATTTATAACCAACGCAGCTATATTATACAATTATGGACTTTTCAGCTGTTATACATGATGTGATATGCACCAAAAAAATCATTATTGACCGAGGCGATAGCCGAGGTCAATAATGATTTTTTGGTGCATATCAACATCATGTATAACAGCTGAAAAGTCCATAACTGTTTTATTATATAACCCTCAATTTACAATTATATAAAACAGGTCAATATCAAAAAAACAATTATATAAAACAGGTCAATATCAAAAAAACAGGTCAATATCAAAAAAACAGGTCAATATCGCTAGATATTTTTTCTAAAAAATTACTTTTTAGCCAATGAAAACGCGTCTATTTATAGGTTATATAATAATTATAATTATTGCATGCTTGAGAGTACTTTCTACTGTCCAAAGTCGTATGATATATTCAATACAGGAAAACGAAAGTGTACTGATATTTCATATAACGGCACATTTTTCAAAAAGTGTGTCGTTATACCAGATATCATACAAGGGGGCGTGACTAGCGATAAAACAGTTATAGAATATCCAACTTGGTGTTACACGCATATATCATGAAATATATCGAGGCGTAAAGTCATGAAAATATCTCGACTTACGTCTCGATATATTTCAGGATATATACGTCTCGATATATTTCAGGATATATGCTCGTAACACATCGTTGGACATTCTATAACTAATACATAGACAACGCCAAGCAACTGCGTTAGAACTTAACCGCTTTGTTTTAATTAATTTATTTATTTATTTATTTTGCTACGAAACTAAACATATTTAATGCACCCACATATTTAATGCCCCCTTTTGGTAGCATGTACCGAACACTGTTTACATCGATATACATGAACAAGTTTCTAAGTAGAGTACATAATAATAATTTACCAAAAAGAAACAGATGTACGAGTAGCGTATATTGATATGGTGGCTGATTCCCGCCAGTTTCGTTCTTTCACGACAAGAGAACCGAATATTATATAACATAAAAAACCTGAATAACTATATTTAGTTTCCGTTATCTTTTTCTAGAAAACGTAACGTCGTGATCATAAACATAAAAGGCATTGTCAAACTGCAAAGAAAATTCTCGGGGTTTCATTGGTCAATGCGCCGTAAGCCATGAGCCCATGTCTACATCTCGCGACGTGAATATTTGATGATTCCCCACCCCTTCATAACATAAAAACAAAATGGCGGATATTGTACTGTCGATTCGGTGTAGAAACTGTCGACTGTTTCTTTCTGACAGCTTTTCTGCGCCTTCCATTATGGGTTAAAGTCTGACATAATAGCAAACAGTGTTGTTTGCCATTGTAAAGATAATAAAACACCAACACTGTGAAAAACCGTCTTTAAAGTTGTTTGTTTTTTATAAGTAATACAAACTTTGAAGTAGTCGGGCGAGGGGGAATATACTTGCCAGGCAGGGAATGTGAGAAATTGTCCGCTGACAAGAATCCAAATCACAAATAAAGTCAATTATTTAAACGGCCGACGGTGACATTTTTTCCCAAATGAAGTTAGCCAACTCAAAAGTAGGTCACAGATTGCAAAAGTAGATCAGTTATCTACTTTTTTTACTTACGATTTTCATATATAACATTAAAAAGTAACCATGTGGCCTACATGTTAAAACCAGGTCAAAGAGTAGATCCAGTTAGTTTTCCTTCTTTTTTGAAATAAGGATCTTGAAACTTGGCTTTATGAACTATGTATCTCATATGTTGGCGAGATTTCCATATCAATGTGAAGGTCATCAACTCGTCATTCAATATATACAGTTGCATCAAACATTTAAACTTTAAGTCAGTGACCTAAAAAATAAGTCCGTGACCTCAATAGCAGATAGCGGAGACCTAGTTACATACTTGTTCATACTTAACACATCGGCGTATCGTTTGATGACGATTGTTGCATATTAAAATGGAGGCATACATTAGTAGCTTATAGAAATTTGTCGGTAAAAATGGTATCGCCCACGTGAAATTTGTTCCGTGTTGGCACAAAATAGTATGTTACAACTAGTGTATATCTGTTTTTGGGTGCATAACCAGTTTAATGGATAACCAGTGTAAGTGAATTCGGTCTTATTTATTTTCGCTGATAGCATCCACAATTATAATAGCAACAATTATAGCGTAAGAATATATGAATTTGATACATATATTCCTGATTAATTAAAAAAAATCAAAGGAGAGTCAATAGGTGCTATCATATTGTCTTCAAAAAGGCATTTACTAACCCAGATACGGATAATTAATATGCCATGTTTGCTAGTGTAAGTGGCATGCTCGCTAGTTCCGTGATACTATGACAGGATTGCAGTTGTATGACCTAGTTGGCTCCCTACCTAACAAATGGCAACATTTATAGATGTCAGAGCTACTACTGTGCCAACTCTCGTGGCACAAGACATATTTCCGAATATTGTTGTGTTGCATTCCATACCGTTACGCTTTTAAACTGCGTCATTAACCATTTTACCAGGATATACGTATACTTTAGTGGATAGGATGCACAATTATAGTAAACGTTTGGTATTATTTTGCCATAGTCCATAATTATGCATTATCATTTTTGCATTATTGGTCTTTTAATAAGTTTAATGAAAATTATATTAACATATAAGTACTGTCAACGTTGTTCATGTAAATGATGGAAAAAAAACTTCGTTGGTATATAGTGTGTCAGGTTTTAAGAAGATAGCATGGAACGGTTTTGAGTAATATATTAAAAACGAGAAGTTTGTTTTTATTCGGTCAAATTACATATTTCCCAATTTGTCTACAAAAGGTGAGTAAATAAATTAAAGTAACCATGTATTATTGCAGAATGATCATACTTTCAATTACCATGATCAAACTTGAGTAAATACGAATAAATTCAAATATAAAAAAGCATGTAGATCCATGAAGTGCAAACATATTTTTAAAGAACTTTCAATTTTCGTCTTGTAAAGTTGTTTGGTTACTTGTAGACTTTCTAAAATAAATGCATACATCCTTAGAGTTTCAAGTTAAATCTGCTTGTCGTTTAAGGTCGGTAGACCTATCAAACTCAGCATGTAACAATTGGTATCTGATAATTTGTTACTGCCGGTTCTATTCCATATGCGTCTGCTTTTTCCATCATCACCACGCAATAATCGGAGCCCCTTGGTTGAGTAATTTCCTCTGATGTTTTAGCATACATATCCATTTATCAACTTTGACACTGTAATGCTAGATTGCGCGTTCTTTTACCACAAACGTTACCCATTGAAAATACGAAAGCATGCCGAAATTTACCGCCACACAAACATGTTATTTATACAAATATACAGATTCCCAAATTAAAGTCTGTCGTCTGTTTTCATTACCATAACGTGTTGTAATTGGTTTCATCAATGAACAGTTTGGAAATATGATTAACAGACATAACTAAGTAAACGAAAATATGAACTCATCGCAGTAGGCTAAAGACGTTTGTTAAGAACATGGAAATGGAATCTTAAATATGTGTTATTTTCAGAGTTACCCTCTCTTTATAAGAAAACATGATAAAACACATAACATGAATCGAAGTCCGCTTAAAGATATACATTTTCTTAAATTTTGACAGGACATAATATAAAAAACATAAAAAGTTTCACCCATTTGTTGCAGATGTTCCGTCTATAATAAAATGAAACATGGATAATCCTAAATTACCTCCCTTTTAAAGGGACACTGTCCGTAACTTTTAGCTTATAAAACACACAATAATTATGTTCGCAAACATAACACACTAAACATAATTGAATATTTACTAATTAAAAGCAAGATTGTTTAACGGAATTCAATCGCGGTACAAAAAAAAAGTAAATCCGCTTTGTGCGTTTGAACTCGCAGCCCAAACTAAAATTACACTCGCCGTAATAATAGTGTGCGTGAGTGTAAAGTGGTCGACAACGCTCCCGTCTGAGCTAAGCGGTCTATACATATTTCGCAATACATACTGTGGTCAAAACCTAATGCACTAATGGAAGTCAAGTGATCGCAGAAAAGGTAAATATTGTGGGTCCCACTTTATTTACATATAATAATTAAAACTTTTTTTTTTTCAAACTCACGGATGTATTCCCACATACTTCTTAGGGTCTATCCTCATGTTTTTATGTATACATTTCACTGAATAAAAGTCAGCCAGTTATTTGGTTATGCTCAATATCTGCTTACTTACGGACAGTGTCCCTTTAATTGAATAGCGTTTGCAATCAAAGTAACTGTACGTCTCACTAGTGAATTAATCAACACTATATAATACATGTTGAAACGGTCACTTGTGGACCACTGCAAAAAAACTATAAAATGTCCATTGGTCTTTAAATCTCCCCTCAATCTGCAAACCTTCCTCTGAAGCTCAGAATATCCACAAAAAATCAAAAGTTGACCAGATTAAGTTTTTTTTAAATTCCAGTCTTTTTCAGCACCCCTCAAAACTAGCTCCATTTCACTGATAATTCAACTGTATTCCTACCCATTTTCAAATTATCATATCTTCCTCGAAAATCATCCAGTGGCATCCAAACTTGGCAGAAGTCATGAACATGTTCCAATCTTGTCACCTGAAGGCAGAAATAAGACAATGATTGCACATTTCCAAGTTGAGAGCAAGCCGACACAGCCTTAGTTTTTTACGGTGTAGGAATCTTCTACCGTCATGGCCAAGGGAGGTAATTCTGTAGTGAGACCTGTAATGCAGCGTTACTGTATTCAGCGTTAACATTAAATATTTCGGAAATTTCTTTCGCAAACGCATTGGTAGGTGTATGGTAGTAAAACATGATGTCAAATTGTTTTTATTTAGCATATTTTAGAATTAAGAACATCAAAAAGCTGCACTAATTCGAAGTACTTAAAGGCACACTGTCCGTAAGTAAGCAAATATTGAGCATAGCCAAATAACTGTCTGATTTTTATTCAGTGAAATATATGCATGCAAACATTAGGATATACCCAGTTAAGTCTGTAGTAATACATTCGTAAGTTTGAAAAAAAAAAGTTTTATTTATTATTTGTAAACAATGTGGGACCCACATTATTTACATTTCTGCTGATCACGTGACATCCATTAGCATATTAGATTTTACGTAATACATCTGGCCCTTTAACGCAGTTGGGAGCGAGCTCGACTATATATTGCGAAGTTAGATTAGTATTACCCGCGAGTGTAATTTTAGTGTGGGTTACGAGTTCAACCCCACGAAGCGGTACTTCTTTTTTTTCTCAATAATTGTTTGTGTGTTATGTTTGTCAACGTAATTATTTTGTATTGTATAAGCTAAAAGTTAGGGACATTGTCCCTTTAACCAAATCCTATAGATATACCCAGTTGGATAAGGGTAATAATGTATTTCTAAGAAAACACATCGACTTGAATGTTTTAAAATGCGTTCTTGCAATCAGAACAGACGATTTAAAATTGATATTTTGCATTCAGCCGTATCTCCAATCAAGCGTGAATTAAACAAAGCAATGAGAATATTATTTACATATTCTTAGGTGAGTACTTAGGACATATCTGCAATATGGCGTATTTTGGCTGTAATCTCCAAGATGAGGGCTGCACTATATTGGTTGTAATTTGCTAATCATTGTTCACACAATACATAAATTACGATGATCAGAACTTGTTTTTTCACGCATCTACAGTTGTTTCGGAAATTCTGTTTTGCTTAAGTTTTTCCACTTAAAATGACATAAAATATTTATTTTCATTACCGTGTCTGGTAGAATTACTAGAATATTATATGAATTTATAAAATGTGTAATCCAAACTCAATGTTTCATTGTTTACATAGATGAAATAAAATTCGTGCTAAACTAGCATTATGAACAAAACCAAATTCTCTTCGAGCGCCATGTGGGATCTCATTTTTCATCCGGCGTCTGTGAAATGTTGTGAAGCTGTCCCCCATATCGTCTGCAAATCTGTATTTGATCACATGCACGTGCGCATCGTCTGCTGTAATGGCATGCTTACTCACGCGACTCTCGAGTCTTGTACTGCGGCGCGTGGCACCATTCCGCGGAAACACTAGGATGTTTCGTCATTGGTACAGTATATACATGCTTTAAATAGTAAATCATGTACATATGTCAAATAATCGAAATAAATGATAATTGAAAAAAATATAATCAGACTAGTACTGAAATATGTTTATCATTTTTAAATTTAAGGTACACACAGCTAGCATTCTTACATACTTTCACCGAAAATCATACCCAAACAATTATCTTTCCGTACTATTGTTAAACCCGACAGACATGAATGCAAAAGAAGAAAAATAAGAAAAAAATCAAGCCCAACTCTGAATTATTCTTACACATTTTGTTCTTATTATATGCACCCGTGTATGACATTTTTTCAGACAATTATGTATACTAATACTAATGACTGAGGTGATTTTACTTTAAGAAAAAACGTTTGCTACATCTATTTATTTGAGTTAACGACGTTAGTTTTAGAAAAAATCTTGAGCATTTAAATGCTTAATATAATTTCTATTTCGGGACATCCGGCCACTTAAGAATGAGGTAAGTTACCACGCGTGTAATTTTATTAAACAGTGTGTGTAGGAAGAACAAAAGAAGACGGTTTGTTTGTTTTGAATCGTGAACATATGTAAATCAGACGTCAATATTATCGTGTGTGCCTATGAATCCTAACTTTGCAATCCTAGTTAAGTTTGGATTTGAAAAAAATCCACCAACTTCACTAAAGGCTAATAGATGCAGCCATATGTTTTGTTTTAGTGGTTAGCTATATATATAGTCCATCAGACATGTATACCTTTTTAATCAAAAACACGAACTCTCATATACCTATGCTATGTTCGTTCACATGAAGTGAACCAAACATGTTTAATGTCAGTACAAAAATTTCACGGCATAATAATCTCTTGCATGGCTCCATTTTTAATTCCGAACATATCCGATTCAGATGCTTCCTGTGTCGGCTGCTTCTGGTTTCAATGTTGTGAAGGCTTTAAATTGCCAAATAATGCATATTCTACATAATCTGTACACCGTGTGAAAAATAACTGACGATATAGTTAAGCGAAGTATCAGAATTACCTCCCATATATTAAAAACAGCTTATTTCTTTATACAATCGTATTGCTTTGAACAAATTTAATGTTTGACATTGACAAGAATTGTCCATTCTGTCATTGTTTAAAATCCGCTGAAATATGTTCACAAACGATTGTTATTCTCAAACAAAAGCATTCCGAATTTCGTTATTTTAAAAAAAAAATCCCTTTTCATTGAAATGAGAACAAATTTCGATTACCTATAAAAGTATGTTCCCATCATATTTGCTTTATTGTTATCGCCGACTTTGTTTACAAATGACGTTGTAGCATTAGTTTTGGTCACATCTATGCCACTACATCATTGACGGCTTTGTATCTCGTCTATGGAAATGATATGCATTTCATGTGCTAAATTTATTTTGTACAGTATATATATATGTGTGTGTTATTGTCGTCCTTATCACCAGCTTGAGTTGAATTATAAGTTGCCAACTCTGAAATTATTTGACTAGTTAATGTGTGTATACATGTTATAGGTTCTATTAACATCACTAGTCTTGATCATCTTCGACGCTTGATTGTAAATACAAACGTCTTGACAGTTTGTGCAGAAACACATTTTTAAACTGGAAGCACGTGACCCTAATTATTATTTTTTTATTAAAGTATTTCTGACCATCCGCATTTAGTTCGTCGATATAATAATGAAGTTTCCCTCTTTGTGTATCTATGTTTATTAATAAATGTATTGTCTTTCTGCCTTTCTATATATCTTGGATAGCAGGTGTTCCTGTCTCAGCCAATCAGAAACGATACCAGTGTATCGGCAAAATTCAAACTTTGTTCAGGAGGACTGTTCTAGACGTTTGTCTTGAAAACAAGCAATCCTTTTAGCACATGTTAGACCATTTATGACGGTCGTTTTTAAGTGGTAGAGGCAGCCCCGTTTTTCTTGGGTAGAACCGTTACTGTATATCTCTGCCATCTGCAAGAATCGACACTTTCTCACTTGACAAGTCGCGCTCCCGGTGGGATTCGAACCCGCAGCGGTGAGAGGCGAGACATTTCTAGGCGCAACATCATTACTACCCGGCTACGCTCTGGCTTTGTTGTAAATTAGTCAGTTCTTATTGTTAATTTACAAATATATTCAATTATTCCAAGAGTTTATCAAATAAGTCTTGAGTTCTATGATATTAAAATCAACAATTATTTGATATCAGCTAATTGTACTGAAATATGGAGTGTTTTTTTTAATTATTAAGATAATCAACTGACATGTTGAGTTTATTAATTGACTGTTTGATATCACTAATATAGTTATTGACCTCAGTAACATTATTGACGAGCTCATGAAGTATTTGTTCAGTTCAATGATGACACCAACAATCAGTTAAAGAGCAATTGCTGATAACAAGAGCAATTGTTGATAACAGTAATAAAATCAGTGAGCTCAATGATTAGGCTCGGATAAAAATATAAATAGTGTGCTACCTGATACGAACTGGGAAAAAACGCGTAGGTAGGCAACACATTTGTGGGTCGTGGAGCAAAAACGGAGGATGGGTCGGATTACAGTAAAGCGTGTTTATTTTTGCTGTTTTGTGGTGTCATTTCGGAGCTCATCATATAATCAAATACTTGCTTCTTTGACATTCTGATTGTTTTGTTAATTTGATTTTTTTTTTTCAATTTACCGAATTCCGTGCACGAGCTGATTACAAACGTCAAAATAGTTTGATGGCACTAGTACTTCGTTTTGAATCTGAATAATTATGTTAGCATCGTTTAGCATATATATACGCTGATACTCCATCATGGCTGCTTCGTCATTTAACCCTTCATTACAATAAGCTCTAATCTGCATGCATATTGCAATCCGTTTACAATACGCTTTGCACAAGGAGGGTCTCCGTGGCCGAATGGTTAACGACGCCGCGTTGTAAACCTTCGTCTCTCACCGCTGCGGGTTCGAATCCCACTGGGAGCTCGACTTGTAAGTGAGGAAGTGTCGATTCTTACGGAAGGTGGGCGGTGTACAGTACTGGTTCTACCAAGGTAAGGTTGGTGGTCCGCCTCCACCACAAAAAAAATCGACCGTCATATATAACCCCGCATGTATTGAAAATTAGGTAAAACACCATACAAACAAACAAACAAAGCAACAAGGAGGGGTATATGGCTTAAATGCCAAAGGTATGTGCTTGCACGTGTATTAAACCTCGCCCTTAACAGACATTCATATCACGACGGTGTCTACTTTAAGGTAAGCTGAACCCTAGAACCTGGTTTAAATCCCACAGCGGTCTTTTTGCCACTGACGGTTCCAATGCGCTACCCCTATTGTCACCCCTATTGGCCCCCCCCCCCCCCCATGTCACCCCTATTGTCACCCCCTATATCACCTCTATTGTCAACCCTATTGTCGACCATGTTATGTTTGTGATGTCACATACTGTGTGTCTGTTTACCGTTGTTATTGTTGTTTGTTCTGAATGCGTGTTTTCGTTGTTGTTTGTTCTGAATGCGTGTTTTAGTTGTTGTTTGTTCTGAATGCGTGTTTTAGTTGTTGTTTGTTCTGAATGCGTGTTTTGGTTGTTGTTTGTCTGAATGTCGTGTTTTCGTTGTTGTTTGTCTGAATGCGTGTTTTAGTTGTTGTTTGTTTGAATGCGTGTTTTAAGTGTTGTTTGTTCTGAATGCGTGTTGTTATTGTTGTTTGTTCTGATGCGTGTTGTTATTGTTGTTTGTTCTGAATGCGTGTTGTTATTGTTGTTTGTTCTGAATGCGTGTTTTAGTTGTTGTTTGTTCTGAATGCGTGTTTTAGTTGTTGTTTGTTCTGAATGCGTGTTGTTATTGTTGTTTGTTCTGAATGCGTGTTGTTATTGTTGTTTGTTCTGAATGCGTGTTGTTATTGTTGTTTGTTCTGAATGCGTGTTTTAGTTGTTGTTTGTTCTGAATGCGTGTTGTAATAATTGTTGTTCTGAATGCGTGTTTTAGTTGTTGTTTGTTCTGAATGCGCGTTTTAGTTGTTGTTTGTTCTGAATGCGTGTTTAGTTGTTGTTTGTTCTGAATGCGTGTTTTGGTTGTTGTTTGTTCTGAATGCGTGTTGTTATTGTTGTTTGTTCTGAATGTCGTGTTGTTATTATTGTTTGTTCTGAATGCGTGTTTTAGTTGTTGTTTGTTCTGAATGCGTTTTTAGTTGTTGTTTGTTCTGAATGCGTGTTGTTATTGTTGTTTGTTCTGAATGCGTGTTGTTATTGTTGTTTCATTACAATAAGCTCTAATCTGCATGCATATTGCAATCCGTTTACAATACGCTTTGCACAAGGAGGGTCTCCGTGGCCGAATGGTTAACGACGCCGCGTTGTAAACCTTCGTCTCTCACCGCTGCGGGTTCGAATCCCACTGGGAGCTCGACTTGTAAGTGAGGAAGTGTCGATTCTTACGGAAGGTGGGCGGTGTACAGTACTGGTTCTACCAAGGTAAGGTTGGTGGTCCGCCTCCACCACAAAAAAAATCGACCGTCATATATAACCCCGCATGTATTGAAAATTAGGTAAAACACCATACAAACAAACAAACAAAGCAACAAGGAGGGGTATATGGCTTAAATGCCAAAGGTATGTGCTTGCACGTGTATTAAACCTCGCCCTTAACAGACATTCATATCACGACGGTGTCTACTTTAAGGTAAGCTGAACCCTAGAACCTGGTTTAAATCCCACAGCGGTCTTTTTGCCACTGACGGTTCCAATGCGCTACCCCTATTGTCACCCCTATTGGCACCCCCCCCCCCCCCCCCCCCCATGTCACCCCTATTGTCACCCCCTATATCACCTCTATTGTCAACCCTATTGTCGACCATGTTATGTTTGTGATGTCACATACTGTGTGTCTGTTTACCGTTGTTATTGTTGTTTGTTCTGAATGCGTGTTTTCGTTGTTGTTTGTTCTGAATGCGTGTTTTAGTTGTTGTTTGTTCTGAATGCGTGTTTTAGTTGTTGTTTGTTCTGAATGCGTGTTTTGGTTGTTGTTTGTTCTGAATGCGTGTTTTCGTTGTTGTTTGTTCTGAATGCGTGTTTTAGTTGTTGTTTGTTCTGAATGCGTGTTTTAAGTGTTGTTTGTTCTGAATGCGTGTTGTTATTGTTGTTTGTTCTGAATACGTGTTGTTATTGTTGTTTGTTCTGAATGCGTGTTGTTATTGTTGTTTGTTCTGAATGCGTGTTTTAGTTGTTGTTTGTTCTGAATGCGTGTTTTAGTTGTTGTTTGTTCTGAATGCGTGTTGTTATTGTTGTTTGTTCTGAATGCGTGTTGTTATTGTTGTTTGTTCTGAATGCGTGTTGTTATTGTTGTTTGTTCTGAATGCGTGTTTTAGTTGTTGTTTGTTCTGAATGCGTGTTGTAATAATTGTTTGTTCTGAATGCGTGTTTTAGTTGTTGTTTGTTCTGAATGCGCGTTTTAGTTGTTGTTTGTTCTGAATGCGTGTTTTAGTTGTTGTTTGTTCTGAATGCGTGTTTTGGTTGTTGTTTGTTCTGAATGCGTGTTGTTATTGTTGTTTGTTCTGAATGCGTGTTGTTATTATTGTTTGTTCTGAATGCGTGTTTTAGTTGTTGTTTGTTCTGAATGCGTGTTTTAGTTGTTGTTTGTTCTGAATGCGTGTTGTTATTGTTGTTTGTTCTGAATGCGTGTTGTTATTGTTGTTTGTTCTGAATGCGTGTTTTGGTTGTTGTTTGTTCTGAATGCGTGTTTTAGTTGTTGTTTGTTCTGAATGCGTGTTTTAGTTGTTGTTTGTTCTGAATGCGTGTTTTAGTTGTTGTTTGTTCTGAATGCGTGTTTTGGTTGTTGTTTGTTCTGAATGCGTGTTGTTATTGTTGTTTGTTCTGAATGCGTGTTGTTATTGTTGTTTGTTCTGAATGCGTGTTGTTATTGTTGTTTGTTCTAAATGCGTGTTTTAGTTGTTGTTTGTTCTGAATGCGTGTTGTTATTGTTGTTTGTTCTGAATGCGTGTTTTAGTTGTTGTTTGTTCTGAATGCGTGTTTTAGTTGTTGTTTGTTCTGAATGCGTGTTTTGGTTGTTGTTTGTTCTGAATGCGTGTTTTAGTTGTTGTTTGTTCTGAATGCGTGTTTTGGTTGTTGTTTGTTCTGAATGCGTGTTTTAGTTGTTG
Source organism: Cyrtodaria siliqua (assembly GCA_037043455.1). Lineage (NCBI taxonomy): Eukaryota > Metazoa > Mollusca > Bivalvia > Adapedonta > Hiatellidae > Cyrtodaria > Cyrtodaria siliqua. The sequence goes on along the minus strand of JAWPHD010002141.1, from coordinate 205,528 downwards.
TTTGTTCTGAATGCGTGTTTTAGTTGTTGTTTGTTCTGAATGCGTGTTTTAGTTGTTGTTTGTTCTGAATGCGTGTTTTGGTTGTTGTTTGTTCTGAATGCGTGTTTTGGTTGTTGTTTGTTCTGAATGCGTGTTTTAGTTGTTGTTTGTTCTGAATGCGTGTTTTTGTTGTTGTTTGTTCTGAATGCGTGTTTTAGTTGTTGTTTGTTCTGAATGCGTGTTTTAGTTGTTGTTTGTTCTGAATGCGTGTTGTTATTGTTGTTTGTTCTGAATGCGTGTTGTTATTGTTGTTTGTTCTGAATGCGTGTTTTAGTTGTTGTTTGTTCTGAATGCGTGTTTTAGTTGTTGTTTGTTCTGAATGCGTGTTTTGGTTGTTGTTTGTTCTGAATGCGTGTTTTGGTTGTTGTTTGTTCTGAATGCGTGTTTTGGTTGTTATTTGTTCTGAATGCGTGTTTTGGTTGTTGTTTGTTCTGAATGCGTGTTTTGGTTGTTGTTTGTTCTGAATGCGTGTTTTGGTTGTTATTTGTTCTGAATGCGTGTTTTGGTTGTTGTTTGTTCTGAATGCGTGTTTTGGTTGTTGTTTGTTCTGAATGCGTGTTTTGGTTGTTATTTGTTCTGAATGCGTGTTGTTATTGTTGTTTGTTCTGAATGCGTGTTGTTATTGTTGTTTGTTCTGAATGCGTGTTTTAGTTGTTGTTTGTTCTGAATGCGTGTTTTAGTTGTTGTTTGTTCTGAATGCGTGTTGTTATTGTTGTTTGTTCTGAATGCGTGTTTTAGTTGTGTTTGTTCTGAATGCGTGTTTTAGTTGTGTTTGTTCTGAATGCGTGTTTTAGTTGTTGTTTGTTCTTAATGCGTGTTTTAGTTGTTGTTTGTTCTGAATGCGTGTTTTGGTTGTTGTTTGTTCTGAATGCGTGTTTTGGTTGTTGTTTGTTCTGAATGCGTGTTTTAGTTGTTGTTTGTTCTGAATGCGTGTTTTGGTTGTTGTTTGTTCTGAATGCGTGTTTTAGTTGTTGTTTGTTCTGAATGCGTGTTTTAGTTGTTGTTTGTTCTGAATGCGTGTTTTGCCATGGTTGACTGTGTTCTGTGAATTATACATTTCCCTTTACTGTGTTGTCATTCTGAAATAACACGCTGTAGACACAGAGCGTTGTAACACATCCTGTAACATTATTCTAACACCGGGCCGACCGGTTCTAGCACTGTCCTTATAACAAGAGATCTTACACACAGGAAATTGAAGCTTCCCTCCTATTATTGTAATCGTCTTTAAAGGACATGAACGTTAAATTTCAGTGTTCTTTTTCAGAGGTCATACAGACTTTAAAACAATCTCAATTACACGCACACCATATACTATCGTCTGCAGAAATTAATTTCCTATCCAACAATACCTTTTCTCCTACGATCCCTTGACAACTCGCTGAGATAGCAAAGTCAAAAGTCACAAAAGTGCAATTTAAATCTACTCGTAAATTGGCTGGATATCCGGTTTACATTCCAAAATTATGTTTCTGCTATTTTCGGCAATCGGAAGCAATCGAGATATTGCGATTGAACTAGTTCTGCATTATGACGTTAGTAACTCGATTACATCAGCAATTTCCTGTGGATCTACACGTATGTTTGCATGTTTCTGATATTTTCGGCAATCGGAAGCGATCGAGATATTGCGATTGAACTACTGACGATTATGACGTTAATAGTTCAATCTCAGAAACTCGATTACATCAGCATTTCCTGTGGATCTACACGTATGATTTAGTGTGACCCGGTCGGGAATCGAACCTACAACCTCTAGCATGCGAGGCGGACGCTGTACCACTACGCCGCCGCCGCGATTATGTTAAAGAATACTAGCTCTCTCTCTCCCTCTCTCTCTCTCTCTCTCTCTCTCTCTCTCTCTCTCTCTCTCTCTCTCTCTCTCTCTCTCTCTAACGTATGAGCAATCAGTACCTGGGCACCTAAGTAACTCATTGCTCACAGACATGTATTTTCAAACTACTGCCTAGCACTGTTGCCATTGTTTTGTCTTATGTCGAAACTAAGCCAATAAAACTTCAGCTTCTTCAAATGTACGGAAGTTGCCAAATCCGTTTATGTTGGCACATTGTTGAATGACAGCTAAGTGCGTAATGTGGATAGAAAAGCAGCCGATACAAGAAAAATTATGAATGAGTATATTATTAGCATCAAACGATGCATTGACCCCTGTAGCGCTGGTACAGATTTTACGACTTCCGAAATGATCAGTAGGCCTGTTGCCAAGCGCACCGCATCACCCGTAATTGACCCTTACATTTGACCCTATCGCTAAGGTCAAGCAAAAGTTGACTTACTCCACGCTTACAAAAACACATTAAACGTACATCTTTCAGCATTGTTACCGGAAAATTGCCATAAATCACTCGAAAGATAGTTCTTGCAAGTGCAAGGGGTTCCGTGCTGTGTAATTGCCCATGGAAGAGAGATGTCGTCTGCTAACTCGTTTTGCGTATAAAGACCAATCACTTATAAGCGTAATTTTGGACTTGGTTCAGTGAGATTCCAGGCACTTTATTTGGTAGTTACGAATGGTGAAACGTCTTCTTTGACAATTCCTGCGTTGAAAGGGTTGAGAGATGCGACCCATCATGTGACAGCTTTTTTGTATTGTACCTTCTTTGTGTTTGTCAATTACCAGATATAGCTTATATAATGTTTGCATAGATAATTTTTAAATTATTTCATGAAAGTATTGAGAATAAATTTAACTTTGTAGCTAAATTCATAATATTAGACAATATAGGACAGGAACATTTTGAATTATTCAGCCATTTAGTGCCATTTACCCATCATTCTTGAAAAATTCGAATTCATATCAAACAGTAATTACTATGATTTAAATAGAACATGTATTTCATATGTGTATAACATACATTATCTTAGACAACATTACTAAAATAGGATGAACTTGACATGGTGACAATCATATCATTAGATTCTGGTGGCCTATTTTTCATTGTCGCGTGATATATTTACTTACAAACACTGAAATCAACTGTCTTGTGCGACAACAAGATTCGTCTTTGATACATACAGAGTTTCACTCGTAAACTTATTTGAAGGGCTAATACTTTTTGTCTCGACTACTTAATAGATTCTGCAGAAAAAAAGGTCAAAGAATTTCAAGTTTCATCTTATCTGTTTACGTCATTGTTGCGCTACGTTTGTGGCAAGCAATGACAAATGTATTGTATGTTCCCTTGCTCTGTTCGTATCACTCCGACATAGCACCGCATATGTTTATGTCGTTTGTTTTGCCCAATAATGACTTCCACAGAAATTTTCTAGATAAGAGTATCAGAAAAGACAAAAGTTATATCTACACGTTTACAGTTAACGTTGATTGTTTTAATATTGTACATGCTGATTAAGTATTATGTGAAGATGTTAGCGAAGAGAACGATTTTTGGTTTTTACATGAGTTATGGTCCTTTGATATATATATTATATATAACGAAATAGTGTGTGTCTAACTTGTTACGGGTAAAATGTAACAAGAAAGGAAGTAAAACAAGGAACAACTATTTTTAAAATATAATCCAAAAAATTATTCAAATGTTATAATGAAAAATATTCACTTGCAGAAAATACATAAAATGGATCCAGTATTTCTTTAAAATCCGATATACGAATAAAATCCAAATAATATTGGCAAGTGTCCATTTATTCTAAATTGTCAAGTGCCCATTTAACATTATCAAGTGTCCCTTTAATCCAATTTCACGTCAAGTCTTTCCTGGTTTATTAATTCACAATAGTCCAAATGTCCAAATAATCCACAGTCACTTTTATTATAGATGAGCACAAGCTTTTTTATCCTCTCACAATATATTTTAATTCATAATATCCAATTATTTCACTTTATACTGAATTTATATTCATTTCAAATACTAAATGCTGAAAACCACACAACAACCCACAAAAGGCTGTATTTATACTGTTATAGAATGTCATAGAACATTTAGAATATTACAGTAAGATAAACAAGTTATTTTAAATAACCTTAACAGTCATATGATGTAAATTATGCCTCATAGAAGGTCATAGAAGCGTTAGACTTTTCCAATAATATTGAATAAGTCATATGATGTATCACATGATGTAAACAATAATTTAGAAATTACTAGAATCAGCTATTTATATGTGTGCTACTAATAGAAACAAGCTAAATCAATAAACATATAGACTTATATAGCATTATGAGGGTGACAATCTCCTGATTCATTATAGGATTCATTCAGGTTAAGTATGATGTAAAGATGTTAGTTTGAAGAAAACGTTTTTTGATTCATTCAGTTTTACACGAGTTATGACCCTTTGCTTTTTTAATCTATATGTTACATAAGGGCCAAACTATTGCGTGTTTAACTTCTCATACATGTTTAGGTGGATTGTTTTAATAGTGTACATGCTGATTAAGTATGACGTGAAGATGTTAGCGAAGAGAAATATTTTTTGATTTGAACATGTTTACATGAGTTATGGCCCTTTGATTTTCTTACATATATTATAAATAGGGAAATATTCCTAATTCATTATTTGAATATGTGGCATGCTGATTAAGCATGATTTGAAGATGTTAGTCAAGAATTTACTGACTGCATTGCACATATACGTTGTTAAGAGAGAGAGAGAGAGAGAGAGAGAGAGAGGAGAGAGAGAGAGTGAGAGAGATGAGAGAGAGAGAGAGATAGAGAGAGGGAGAGGGAGAGAGAGAGAGAGTGTATAGACTTGAGGATAATCTCACAGTGTACATTCGACTCTGAATTCGGAGATCAAGGGTTCGGGCTTACTGGGACCACTGGGTTACCTCATACTGGGACCACTGGGTTACTTCATACTGGGACCACTGGGTTACTTCATACTGGGACCACTGGGTTACGTAAGTGTGTCCTTAGGCAAGATACTTCCCATATCCTCGTCAGTTAGATGGGGACGGTCTCTCGAAGCGGAGTATATCCTCCGAGCACATCATTTTATTCGATGGTCAGAGTATGACATGGTTCTCGGATTCCTATTTATCCTTCCCGTCTCTCTGGGTCGGCTCGAAATAAATTAAACAATGTGGCAATAAGTCGTTAAACAACATTTCATACAATTCATTGAGTATCTTAACATTTATATGACACTCTAAGATATGCAGAATGTTTAAAACATCATCATCATCATCATCATCATCATCATCATCATCATCATCATCATCATCATCATCATCATCATCATCATCATCATCATCATCATCATCATCATCATCTTCTTCATCATCATCATCATCATCATCATCATCATCATCATCATCATCATCATCATCATCATCATCATCACCATCATCCTCATCATCAGCAGCAGCAGCAGCATCAGCAGCAGCAGCAGCAGCAGAATCATCAGCAGCATCATCATCATCATCATCATCATCATCATCATCATCATCATATCATCATCATCATCATCATCATCATCATCATCATCATCATCATCATCATCATCATCATCATCATCATCATCATCATCATCATCATATCATCATCATCATCATCATCATCATCATCATCATCATCATCATCATCATCATCATCATCATCATCATCATCATCATCATCATCATCATCATCATCATCATCATCATCATCATCATCATCATCATCATCATCATCATCATCATCATCATCATCATCATCATCATCATCATCATCATCATCATCATCATCATCATCATCATCATCATCATCATCATCATCATCATCATCATCATCATCATCATCATCATCATCATCATCATCATCATCATTATCATATCATCATCATCATCATCATCATCATCATCATCATCATCATCATCATCATCATCGTCATCATCATCATCATCATCATCATCATCATCATCATCATCATCACCATCATCATCATCATCATATCATCATCATCATCATCATCGTCATAATCATCACCACCACCACCACCACCACCACCATCATCATCATCATCATCATCACATTGCTATTGCAAATGTATGTTTGCAAAGTGTTCTTTAAATTCATTTCGTGACTATATAATTAAGCAGAATCATCAGCAGCATCATCATCATCATCATCATCATCATCATCATCACCATCATCATCATCATCATATCATCATCATCATCATAATCATCACCACCACCAATTCATTTCGTGACTATATAATTAAGCAGAATCATCAGCAGCATCATCATCATCATCATCATCATCATCATCACCATCATCATCATCATCATCATCATATCATCATCATCATCATCATCATCATCATCATAATCATCACCACCACCACCACCACCATCATCATCATCATCATCATCATCATATCATCATCATCATCATCATCATCATCATCATCATCATCATCATCATATCATCATCATCATCATCATCATCATCATCATCATCATCATCATCGTCATCATCATCATCATCATCATCATCATCATCATCACCATCATCATCATCATCATATCATCATCATCATCATCATCATCATAATCATCACCACCACCACCACCACCACCACCATCATCATCATCATCATCATCACATTGCTATTGCAAATGTATGTTTGCAAAGTGTTCTTTAAATTCATTTCGTGACTATATAATTAAGCAGAATCATCAGCAGCATCATCATCATCATCATCATCATCATCATCATCATATCATCATCATCATCATCATCATCATCATCATCATCATCATCATCATCATCATCATATCATCATCATCATCATCATCATCATCATCATCATCATCATCATCATCATCATCATCATCATCATCATCATCATCGTCATCATCATCATCATCATCATCATCATCATCATCATCATCATCATCATTACCATCATCATTATCATCATATCATCATCATCATCATCATCATCATAATCATCACCACCACCACCACCACCACCATCATCATCATCATCATCATCATCATCATCACCACCACCACCACCACCACCACCACGAAGACCACCACGTATAAACAAGAATTGCTATTGCACATGTATGTTTGCAAAGTGTTCTTTAAATTCATTTCGTGACTATTTATAATTTGTGGACAGATGTTGAAATTGCAGATGATGTCTTGATTTTTCATAACCAAACGAAACAAAACAAACAGTGACAGTTTTCCGGTGTCTTGGGTCGCTGGCTTTTGCATTAAAGCACCTGTCACGTGTTCTTGTCGCGTGTTCTTTCTGACAGATTCTGTAACACTACAAGAAATACTTTCTCTTGTTTGCAGACGACATATGCCGTCATCTTTTTGAGTAACACTATTGAAAACGGTTTGACATCGTATCGCTTTTAATACAGTTTTCAAACAGTTGACCAATAGAATTTAACGATAACGCGGAATTAAGATAACAAAAACCACTTTACAATTAAAATTTTCCGCAATCCTAATTTAAAAAAATTAAAAAAACAGTAAAGATAACTTAATCGGCAGATGGTGTCGTCCATTGTTTGGGGCTATTTCTAGACCAATTAAAATAAACCATGAAATGTAATCGAACAAGCAAAAAACGGGAATCATGTGTATGCATTTAAATGTCGAACGAAGGTTTTCCAATAATTAAATCACCAGTATTTGAAAAGATGATAATCATAAACCACTGAAGGTTTGTTAGGATATCGTCTTATCGTCCAAACATGAATGCATTTGCTAAATTACTTTTACACAGTATTTTATTGCTTAAGTTAGGTCATACTACACCAATTCATTTTCCATAGACGTACATTATAGCTCCAAGCTCTGTAATGAGTTCCCTAATATAAGAAGCTATATTTTTGCTTATTTGTTTTAAAAGACCTATCTCAGTGTTATCAAAAAAACATACACAAACCATACATTGACTGAGTATGTTTTGAAAAGCTGTTTGGGTCGGATGGTGCTGACCCACCTACTTGCATGTAGAAACATGAGGAAAATGTAAAATATACTTCTATTTTTGATTTTGCAACACATTATGAATACATTGCACAAATGTATGATTTAATCTTTATAAATCCTCTTCAACAGTTGAATTGTAATTCTTTAGCAAGATGTTTTGGTTTGTTTACCTTATCAACCACTCAAAATTAAGAGATAGCTCCGAATTTTTCCCTGCCCGCTGATTGGTTGGTAATTGGTGTAGTCTGAACATTTACTATTCTGTTAATTCGCGTTTGTCAATTATTTTCTTCTGATAGTTGGTTCTCCATGTTCATCCTCTACAACGATAACGCATTAACATGTTATGTGTGCATGAATAGCCTAAACCATCTATGTCATAACCCTCCAATGAACAGCCATTAAAACCAAACTTTCTCCCAATACAACGTGTGCATATGAAGGATGACTTTTGTTAATATTTATGTTCAGGAAGTGGAGTGATGGCTTGACATTTTATATTAATTATTAAAATGTTTAATTTGAAAACCAAATGATGTGATATTGCATATCCGCCATTATACAGACGGCAATATCGTGGTACCTGTTGCGGACAAATAGTTTGTATCCATTGGTGTCCTAGCAACGTCACTACAACATTTGCTGAAGTTGCATTAATTCCTGCATTCACTGTGCATACGATACTGCGCAATTGTGCAATATTTTATATCGTCTGCTATCAGATTTAACGACAGACATTCAGCATGCATATTGTTCAGACAGTGTAATCGAATAATCGCCTGATCAAATGCATTTCAGGGGAATATGAAGCAGATGCGTTAATATTATGTATATAAGCATTATTAGTGGCCTACCAGTTGAACAGAACGCTATGTGGGGTGGGGGAGTGGGTGCTTATAGGATTACCTTTCCGTCCGTCCGTCCGTCCCGCATTGCTTTCCGCTGGTTTTAAACAAAACCGTTCGAGAGGTTGCGTCCATATTTTTGAATATGTCTAGTATTAAAATAAAAATGTGTCATTATGGTCAAATTCTACAAAATATTGGCAGAGTTGTGGGCCTTTTAAACTTCAACTATACCACGTAAGAGACATGGATTCCGCTCATTTTAAATCAATACGTTTGAGTTACTCCGTCAGAATTTGTTGTACGAATACAGGATGGCCTAATTCTAGAAAGCATTTGCAGAGTTATGGGCCTGCTATACTTCCAACTATGTACATATGTTTCCGAATAGTCTAAAGAATACCATGCGAGATATTCATTCCATATCTTTTATGAATGTGTCTATTATTAAAATAAAGGCCAAGTATGGTCAAATTCTACTTTGACTATTGCCAGAGTAATGGGCCTTTTATAACTACTAGTATATGACATAAGAGAAGTGGTGTCCGCTCATTTTAAATATCGGTTGTGAATATGTCTATAGTATCAATATAAAGGTCAAGTGTGAGTATAACTAATTCTAGAAAATATTGACAAAGTTATGAGCCTTTTATATGTTCATCTATATGATACATAAGTGAGGCAAATGGTTTCTGATATTGTATTAATAAAATCCTTGAGAGATATTCAGTCCGTACTCGTTTGTTTAGTATAGACGTACAGGACAAATTGGATTATGGTCCAATTCTAGAAAATATTGACAGAGTTATGAGCCTTTTATATATATATTTTTTAACTATATGATACATAAAGCAAATGGTTTCTGATCTTGTATTAATAAAATCTTTGAGAGATATTCAGTCCGTATTTGTTTAGTATAAACATCCAGGACAAATTGTCGAATGTACAGTCAAATTAATCTGATATTGGAGATTCGCCAACGTCCAAAGTCTAATTATTTTGATAGTGGACATTTGGTTCGAAAGTCCAAAGTCAAATTAATTTGATATTGGAGATTCGCCAATGTCCAAAGTCAAATTATTTTAAGTCAAATTATTTTGATATTGGACATTCGCCAATGTCCAAAGTCAAATTATTTTGATATTGGAGATTCGCCAATATCCAAAGTCAAATTATTTTGATATTGGACATTCGCCAATGTCCAAAGTCCAATATATTCTATGTTGCTCAAGACAAACCGGATTAGTGTCTAATTGTAGAAAATATTAGGCAGAGGCATATGCCTTTGATATTTTCAAAATCTGCAATACAAGGTATGGTTTCTTCCTAGTTTAAAGAAAAGCGTCTAAAGATCGGAGTCAAATTATAAAGGTAGAGGCAAGTGAAAATGTCTGCTTTGTTGTTCATATACACTGTACTGTCTATATGCATGGCAGGTGAAGAAAAATAAGGGAAATGCCTTCATTTAACGGGTGCTTAAAATATAAACAATATATATAGATAAAATAAAAAAGTGAAAAACTAAAAACTAAAGAAAAAAATCGAAAGAGAGATAAAACCTCCGCGTATCCCGTGATGCTGTATTATTACCAGGACCCGTTTATATTACGTCTATCTACATCCCTGATTATTACGTCATTTGGAATCACGTGTGTGGTCATAGTTATTATCTATCACGTGTGTGGTCATAGTTATCGTCTATCACGTGTGTGGTCATAGTTATCATCTATCACGTGTGTGGTCATAGTTATCATCTATCACGTGTGTGGTCATAGTTATTGTCTATCACGTGTGTGGTCATAGTTATCATCTATCACGTGTGTGGTCATAGTTATCATCTATCACGTGTGTGGTCATAGTTATCATCTATCACGTGTTTGGTCATAGTTACCATCTACATCTATCACGTGTGTGGTCATAGTTATCATCTATCACGTGTGTGGTCATAGTTACCATCTATCACAGGATCGTCTTCAATCCGCAAGTTTATGTCAAAAAGTGAATTAATGGAGAATTTAATTCAATTGTGTAGCTATGTCGTAAAACGAAGTCTGGTCAGATTTGATAAATTAGAAGTTCATTGGTAATGGTCAAGGGCGCGGTGTCATGGGGTTCGCCTGGTGTCTTCCGCGTGACAGACTGGGTGGGCAAGTTACGTCCGATCGTTAATCTTGGTCATGGAACAGAGTCAAACCAATGTCGTGTGAGTCGTCTGCTTTGAAATGCTCATACACTAGGCCTTCTGGTATACAATATCATACAAGCTTGATCGGAGTCAGCAATGAATTCTGGTAGATTGTTCTATTTATGGCAGTATGTCTATTAAATGGACCTTACACATCTCAACGTACGTGGGATCGAGTTTCGCCGCCTATTGTGTGTCTTATGGACGTTTGTATTTTTATTTTTTATATCTATCGATTTCTAACTTGGCCCCTTATATTGTAAAGGGCATGTGCCTTGCCTCAGAATCAGTGTGTATGAATGTATTTAATGTGATTAAAGCAAACCAAATATTGCCTAGTGTTTAATGGTTCCCTATAGACTGGCAATCGATGTTTTTATCCCTATTCGCGCGTGATTATCGCAATTAATATGTTATATATCACAGTCGTCGGTTCAAATGCATCCCATCATCATTCATTTATATCATCAAATAAGTAATATTTATAGCATAATTTTTTGAGTATATGCAATTTATACTGCTTCAATATACTTATAGCATAATTTTTCGAGTATATGCGATTTATACTGCATCTCGAGGGCCGCAGGCTCGAGAGTGCAGTATAAATCGCATACGAGAAAAATATGCTATACATGTTTTGTACCATAGCCAATGCCGGTAATTGACATATTGATTGACAGGTTGTGTGTAAACATTACAACTACGCGCGTGTAAATTGGGTAGACCATGGTATAACTGTCAAATCTGTCATTTATAGCACGGTTGAAATATACCGGCAGTTATAGCACGGTTTATAATAATAATAATAATAATAATAATAATAATAATAATAATAATAAAGACTTTATTTAACGAGAGAACTCATTTGAAACTAGTCAAACTACCATGAGGCCCTCAACAATACAATATATACAATGTTTACAAGTAAAAATGCATTTAAAGTGGTATATTCAGTAAATGGAAATATGTTTAAATAGAACTGCAAGACTTAGTCATTTACTAAAATATCGGATGGTGAATCCACTGTACATACAGTGTTTTGGATTGATTTACAGACTGGGCATTTTGTATATTGTGGGGAAGAGAGTTCCACACTTTAGAGCCTGAATAAGCAAATGACTTTCTGAATAACTCACTATTGGGTCTGGGGGAATACAGCTGTAGATTTGATGATGATCTTAAATTCCGCATATGGACATTTGAAGTTAGAGTAAATGCGTCTTTAAGATAATCAGGGGTCTGATCATTAACTGTTTTAAACATAATGATTGCTTTTTGAAATATAACTCTTTCGAGAAATGTCATCCAACTGAGTTCGGTAAAAAGTTCAACGGAAGGAGTTTCGAAATCTTTATCTAGGATAAGTCTTGCAGCTCTTTTTTGGAACCTTACAAGTTTATCTTCGAGAGAAGTATTACAATTTCCCCATATCACACAACAGTAATCAAGATGGGGTAAGATATAAGAATTGAAACATAATTTGCGCATAGGTATAGAAAGGTAAATCTTTATGCGATATAACAGGTATAACAATGATTTACATTTTTTTAGAACTTTATCAATTTGGGTATTTCAAGAGAGGGTATTGCAAGTTGTAACACCGAGTATTTTTTCTTCGTAACTACAATTAATAGTTTCATCTTTGAATTGAATAGAAGGGGCATTATCATAAATATGACGTATTTTGTTCTTAGATGAGAGATACATTATTTTTGTTTTTGATGCATTGATAGACATGCGATTAGTATCGCACCAGGCGTTGACGTTGATAAGGTCATTATTGAGTGAATTTGCAGCGTCGACAAGAGATGAATTTGAAGTTGAAAGCGTTGTATCGTCTGCAAAAATATCCGTGACTGTGTTTTCCATAGATAATGGCAGGTCATTGATGTAGATTAAAAATAATAAGGGACCTAAGACAGATCCTCGTGGTACACCCTATACAATGGGTGAAGATTCTGAAGTTATACCAGAAACCTGAACTTGCTGGTGTCTGCTATTCAGATATGATGAAAACCAGGAAAGTGCAGAACTATCTATTTTGTAAATTTTTTAACTTTTGCAGCGGTTTAGGCTCAGACCTTCAGGTATATGAAAATTATATCATAGGCAAGAACAAAGGAAAACCATTAGAGCTATGGTACAAATATTACTTATTATTGTTATCCGTTTTTAATTCCACGAGTGTTAATTATTTGCACTGCACAATAACTGACATGTTTTTAATGGCGGCTGCCATTGTGTACTTCCGGTCAGTGCTATCAAACTTGTAAACGTGTACATAGCCTTCTCCAATGTGGGGATTTTATTGTTCTTGTTCATTTTGTCTGTGTTAAACTAAATGGCGTTTATGACATTTTTCTTGCGGAATGATATGTCACGATGACGTAGTTAATTCACTATTCTGACATCCTGGTATTTATGTATAATGTTGAATGCCGTACGAACGCTGGCACATTTATATATTCCATTATATGATCTCAGACAATTGCATCGTTACATATTTATTAAAAGCATTAAGCTGGTTTTGTATTGGTGTGTCAGTACCGCATTGCGTTCTTGATGAATAATTTAGTGAAGTATCAGGTAATCCTGCCTAGTAGTCATTGATTGCATGTTCTGTCGTCAACCGACATAAATACGCAGATAACAAGTTGAATGTCAGCGGCAAAATTTTAAAAAAATCATTATTTCAAAACAGTTCCACATTCGGATCCTCGCTCGGCCGTCAAATCGAGAAAAATATCGCCTTGACGGATATTCAGAAGAGATTCCAGTGCGCATTCGTTTTCAGGAAACACACAATGCAGAAATCATTTCATAAAAACATAGGAGTAAAAGTAATTAATTGATTGATTGAATTTGATGTTATAGTCGCACCAACAGCTAAGGTCATATGGCGACTTTCCAGCTTCCATTGGTGGAGGAAGACCCCAGGTGCCCCTCCGGGCAATTTTCGTGCACGGGCGGGCGCCTGGGTAAAACCACCGACGTTCCGCAAGCCAGCTGGATAGCTTCCTCACATAAAGATTCCTAGGCCCCTGAGGGATCGAACCTACAGCGGTGAGGGGCAAGTGATTTGAAGTCAGAGACGTTTACCACTCGGCCACGGACGCCCCTACAAAAGTAATTAAAACATGTAAGAAAAAAAGCCTTCATATATTGCTAAATGTAAATGGTACGGATGTGTTTCCATCCATTTACATATCTTTCAAACAATCGTCAGGTCTACATGGTCTTCTTTAAGATTTAAATAATCCAAATCGACCAGATGTGCTCGCCAGATGCATTCGAAATTAGTTCTGTATAAAAGAGTGCTAATCTTTTCTCGTTTTCTTAAAACTTATTTTTAGTGAATTTTCCTGTTATATAATGTTTGGGTTGTAACTGTATTCTAGACATGTAATCATCTCATCATGATTTTGATATGCATATCACGAGTGAAAGTAGACTGGGTATGAATGAGTGAGAGAATGATCAAATGTTGACAGTGTAAACTTGCTAAAAAATAGTTTCACAAAACAGATCTGTTTAATATTATTAACTTACAGGTCCTGTTGTTAAAATGACGTCATCCAAATATGTGTGTATGAGGTCTTTCTCATGTTAATAATTGTAAGTATGGTCCTTGACAGTTTCATCGACTGCATTAGTACAGCTTTGACAGCTTCATCGACTGCATTAGTACAGCTTTGACAGCTTCATCGACTGCATTAGTACAGCTTTGACAGCTTCATCGACTGCATAAGTACAGCTTTGACAGCTTCATCGACTGCATTAGTACAGCTTTGACAGCTTCATCGACTGCATGAGTACAGCTTTGACAGCTTCATCGACTGCATTAGTACAGCTTTGACAGCTTCATCGACTGCATGAGTACAGCTTTGACAGCTTCATCGACTGCATTAGTACAGCTTTGACAGCTTCATCGACTGCATAAGTACAGATTTGACAGTTTCATCGACTGCATGAGTACAGCTTTGACAGCTTCATCGACTGCATTAGTACAGCTTTGACAGCTTCATCGACTGCATAAGTACAGATTTGTAAGTTTCATCGACTGCATGAGTACAGCTTTGACAGCTTCATCGACTGCATTAGTACAGCTTTGACAGCTTCATCGACTGCATTAGTACAGATTTGACAGCTTCATCGACTGCATTAGTACAGCTTTGACAGCTTCATCGACTGCATTAGTACAGCTTTGACAGCTTCATCGACTGCATTAGTACAGATTTGACAGTTTCATCGACTGCATTAGTACAGCTTTGACAGTTTCATCGACTGCATTAGTACATCTTTGACAGTTTCATCGACTGCATTAGTACAGCTTTGACAGCATCATCGACTGCATTAGTACAGCTTTGACAGCTTCATCGACTGCATTAGTACAGCTTTGACAGCTTCAATGACTGCATTAGTACAGCTTTGACAGTTTCATCGACTGCATTAGTACAGCTTTGACAGCTTCATCGACTGCATTAGTACAGATTTGACAGCTTCATCGACTGCATTAGTACAGATTTGACAGTTTCATCGACTGCATTAGTACAGCTTTGACAGCTTCATCGACTGCATTAGTACAGATTTGAACGTACGTCTAGGTCTACATATAATATACAATATATCGTAGTTTTATTCAACAAATACAGTATACCATTTGGTCCATGAGTATACAAATACAAAAATAATTTTCAATTACAGAGGTCGTTGGCAGTAACAAACATTACATAATACCACATTTTGTACAATATAATAACATTCTAAATCAGTTTTAATTATGAGATTTCCAACATTGTAGAGGTTTTACTATAAGCAGTTGTTTAAAAGAGAAACATTCTTCAAATCCACGTGTCACAGACAGTAGTATTGTTGTTAGAGTACCTCTTGAGAGAGTACTAGTATTTATTGATTGTAATATATGTCATTTCGATAAAACTATCAAATACATAAGTAGCCAAATTCTTTACAGTAGAAAGCTTTTCTGATGTCAACAGTTCTATAAATTGGAAATATTTGGTCTTTGCCAATAGTATCGATTGATAAGTTTTGTTCTTGGTTCTTTATATAAAGTACATTTCAATATGAAATGGTATTCGCCTTCTAGAACGTCACATATACAGCATTTGCGCTCATTAATAGGAATACTGGCGTATGCAAACATATGTAGAGTTATAATTTAAAAGGGTAACGTTGTAATAGTCACGCGGATACGAGGAATGAATAGATCTACTGAAGTTGTATTAAAGTGACTTAAATAAAAAAGTACATGACTTTCCGATCAACCCACTTAAATAAGTTTAGCTCGATGGTGTCCCATATAGGAACGAGATGATGTCGTACTAAGATGACATAACGGCGGTGTCAAAGAAGAAAAATCACCAAGTTAAACGTTAAGCAGCCAGTCCATTATAGTTTTACGACCTTTAGTTAAGGCAGTATTGTTCAACTAATAGACCCCCGCACTCACGGAGAAAATCGATCAAACTGAAGCAATTAATTTGAAATGAGCGAAAACGGGTCTTTAGAAAGAAATCAAACGTAATTTAGAGGTTAAGAAACTAAGAAATAAAACTCCCATTTTTATTTCGACAGCCAAATGCAGCGAATGATGCGAAATTAAAGAATCAGTGTCACGGTTATTTGTAACTGGTTACTTTAGAAAGCAATTACTTTGGCAGTCATCTCAAATAGTCAAGGCTTCCAATGCTGCTTCATTGCGAAAACAATGACTCAATCCAATCGCATATTTGAAAAAAAAGTATTTAAGACTTAAAACCATTTAAAATATACGTATTCTTTCATAAACAGTAAAATTGTAACAAGATTGACCAAGTGGAGACAACTCACCAAGGGAGAATCAAGAATAAATACATTTACAAATGTATTTACAACAATATGAATATATATATATAAATGAATATAAGTTTTTAAATTAATTTTAATACAAGTTAAATGGAATCCCTATTCACTTAATTACACATTAAACTGTTCGGTTTTAATCCGACTGAATATCTGTACTTATGATATATGTATGCTATATCACAGCTATTGTATATCTCAAAACTATATCTAGCGGAGTCCTTCCGGTATAGTTCAGTGTCCGGCAATAATACTTTACGTCCTCGAATTCACTTCCACGTTATATGCACGCCCCTTATTAGCGGTTGCTATTCGTCCCGGTACCATACATACTTCCGATGACGTAGTTCCCACGCGGCGCCCACTCGCTCGATCCTTTCCGGCGATGGCTCAAGTCGCGGTATTACACATCCGGTGACGTTATCTGCGTAGCTATCTATGTAACTAGGCTCTCTTGACTAGCGTCTCAGTGGCTACCGCCTGGTCTGTCGCCCAAATAGCGAATGGTGTAGTTCCCGCGTCCTATGACGGCGTTCCCCACCTACGACCCCGTAGACCACGCTCCCGACAATACGCTATATACGCTCTACCTACGCTCAGGGACTAGCGTATACGGCCCTGCCGCGCTCTACCTAGGCTCAGGGACTAGCGTATACGGCCCTGCCGCGCTCTACCTACGCTCAGGGACTAGCGTATACGGCCCTGCCGCGCTCTACCTACGCTCCTAGCGTATACGGCCCTGCCGTTACTGGTACTAGTCACTAATACCCTGGAGAATGGTTTGCGATCCTGTGACCATGTCTTATGATTTTGACACCAATTGATAGTCCCTACACGGGTACCTGACTGAACGTGCCGTCCATACAAATGTCTTGTTCTTCGGACTGCTCGGACTGCACGTAGTGACGTAGTTTTGAACACTCTATATTATATAAGCAATCTATACATTAAGTTAGGCCCTGATAAATACTGGCAAATTTACTCATAATACACAGCCTGTAAAATCATACACTTCTTAATACTTGATGGATTTTGATGAAATAAAAGCCAAAACAACTTATTCTTTATCAATAGAATAAAATTAGTAAAAGGTCATTTATTAGATATACGCATCGATTAAAACGGATGCGCTTGGCAAAAAATTATCAAAATTCCTTTTCAAAATCAGGGAAAATGAGGCGCCCCGACAAATAGAATTAAAAACTCTAAGTACATAGCCTAATTATGCACTCATTTTGTTACAAAAATGTTGAACGTAGATTTCATTTTTTACATTTTTATGTAAAGCTTTATGCCAATGTACGTCAAATAGTTCTGATCTGGATTGGTAGGAATTTCTGAAAATATCTAAATTGTGAAAATAAAATAGATAACATATTATTATCATGGAACCGTACCTCTAAAGTTAACACATGCTTAAGTGTTTTACACGTTTTAATTAGTATTCAACATTTATTTTACATCTCAAACTACACAGAATTCTTTTGATAAACATCAAAAAGATTTATAAGGATGCAAAAGACAACATCAAAAGTCGTTGCTAGGTCAAAGGTCATACTATCCTTGACCAAAATACAGCCGCAAGGGACATTTTAAAAAATACGTCTGAAAGCTGAAAGCTGAACGTAAACTTGATTATTATCTTCAAACGATTTTAGGCTTGGTGACAAGTGAGTGCGCGTGCATCTGTCGTTGTTTACTTTAATATTGCAGACGACTATGTCGTAAAGTTCATGCGGCGCGTGGCTAGCACACGATAAAATTATGGCGAGCGTTCCCGTGACACCATTTTATGATAGATTTATGTAAATACAATTAGTGATTAATATTTGTGGTTGCCTCAGCAACTTCACAACGTCAAACGAGTTTGAGTTTTTCATAATTATATTTTCTTCCATAAGATGGTCATATTTATATGCATGCTGAAACACTGACTGGACTGGCGCTCAACAGTGTAACGGAAGCTTGGCAGTCTGACATTCCGACAAGCAAAATAGAGGCATCAGCTAGATATAACACTGTTCGTAACTTTTAGCTTATAAAAAACACAAAATAATTGCGTTGACAAACATAACACACCAACTATATATTTCGTTATATAACCTCAAAATTTAAATATCGCGCGCGAAAACGTTTTTGCACTTTTCAGAATAAGTCGACCAGAAGGATCTTTTGACTCAGGCACTTTCAATATACCATCTTGACTTTAATATAAAACTGGAATTGTTTATGAGTGTTGAAAATGTGGCAAGTGCGACAAAGCATATATATTCCTATATATAATCCGAACCTTGCATTAGACTCGATTTATACCATAACGTATTGTTTTATTTTTTTCAAGTCTCTTGATGAATATAACTTTGGCCGTTAAAAACTATCACTGAATCAGTCTCTTCCCACAAATGACAAAAAATACTGTCAGCGAAAACCTCGAAACTCACATAATTATTAAAATAGTGAATAAAATCGATTATGTTTTTTGTTAAAGAAATATTTTATCTCTCATGGCGTGGTATACTTGCACATTGAAAAATACAGTCAAGGTCACGTCAATCTCATTAAAATCATATCCTAATTACGCTTTGAAACTTATAGGCTCTAATAACACTGCCTTGGAGGTCACGTCAGATCGACCTTTCATCTAATGAATATTCATGAGATGATCAACTAAATTCAACCAATGAAATAGCGCGTTTCATATGTACTTTAGATGACGTTCGAGTGAACTGAACAAACGAAAATCCACATAAAACACATAGATCTATATCCGAATAAAGATAAAGTCTTCGTGTGTTATTGCTGTGGATTGCACGATAAATTCAAAGAAATGCGCAACGAATAACCAACTGGCTACCAGTTGCCAGTTGGGGATTCAGATTTTACATTAAAATGTTCCCTTTTGTTGTTGATTATTTGTATTAACATATAATCTTGAGTAAGACATACAAATTCCCTTGTTATTATAATAATACAAACGAATCCCCAACTGGCAACTGGTTGGTAGTTGGTTATTCGAATAACCAACTGCCAACTACCAACTACCTACCAACTTATCAACCATACTAAATGGCATGTTTTACATCAAGATACGAAGAAAATTATGGGCGCTGTCATGTGTGTTTTTAAAATATATATTCCACCGAAATTATTACGACATTTATCACATGGAACTGCTTGTATTCGGCATAATATACCCATTACGTATTTCCTTATATTAATACAAGGCGACCGAATCACTCGTCCTATATATCACTCCGCGTATTTACAAACAAGCATGGCGGCACTTGGCCGATAAACGCGATTTTGTATAAAAATAAGTATGAAAAATTCAATTTCCACGAATATTCAAAATTCAAAATTCAAAAATTTCAAAAAAAAATCAGAATTCAAAATTCAAAATTTCAAAATTTAAATTTTAAAATTTACAAAATTTAAAATTTCAAAATTCATGTGATAAAAAGGAGGCTCGCCTAATAACAAATTCCTGAACTCGTTTAATAAATTTTTGTATGAAATGACAACTCATGTCAGATCCTCTATATATTTCTAAATAGTGAATCATAGTACATCTGGCCCGCTTAGGTCAGTTGATAGCGAACTCGACTATTGGGTGTAATTTTAGTGTGGGTTCAATCCCACGAATCGGTAAATTGTTTTGTACCGCTATTAAATCAAACAATCTTTTCAAACACTCTTCTTCATTTTTTTCCAGTAAATATTCAATAATGGTTGATGTGTTATGTTTGTCAACGCAATTATTTTGTGTTTTTTATAAGCTAAAAGTTACGAACAGTGTCTCTTTCAATACCGAGCGTAGACTGCTCCACAGTGTTTTACTGAAACGCGACATGCGCAGTGAAGCAGTCTATAACGAGCCCTTTTGTAGACTGTAATCTGACTGGCTAATCGTAAGGTCAATCTGACGTGACCTCCGATGCAGTGTTGTCAGATCCTTAGAAGCGTAGAGAATCGTAGCGTGATAAAGGGTCTGATTTTAATGAGATTGAGGTCACGTGAACAAAATTCATTTCATCAATGCGGATAAATTCTTGTCCACAAAAACACTTAGATAAAAAGAAAAACAATCAGTGTTTTCGTCTCTTGTAAAGTCGAGGTTTTTGAACGCTCTTGCATTCTTACATGCACCTCTAAATTTACCCGTTTTCATTACCTTTCTTCGATAAAACTCTATATTAACCTCTGCGATATCAGTACGTTATATATGCAACGAATTAGTTCGTTAACTTTACAAATTTACATTCTATGGTTAAGCGTACCTTGGGCAGACTTAAATGCCAAACATTTTGCAAGCGTTTTCTATTAACCTGTATTATTCAGTGTCTTTGAGACGCTTCTGGTTCCCATGCTCCAGGAATTCAAGTCACGTGATAAATGCATTAAATAATCTAAGAACATATGATTGGCATACCGGGCGATCACGAAACTGCACAAAATATGTACAACAAATACTCAAAGCGCTTAGCACGGCGAATAATTGTTTCGAAATAATGCTTTTCAGCAAAGTACGGGGTTGCAATGTATGCATATAACTATTTAATTCAGTAATTAAGTACAATATCTCGGTATTTGATTACCACGTACGTATGTTTGCATTGTTCCGGTTGTTGCATTGAATATTGAGGGTTATAGTATATACGGTTTGTTTGTTTGTTTGTTTGTTTGTTTGTTTGTTTGTTTGTTTGTTTGTTTGTTTGTTTGTTTGTTTGTTTGTTTGTTTGTTTGTTTGTTTGTTTGTTTGTTTGTTTGTTTGTATGGAGTTTTACGTCATTTTTAACCCACATGTAAGGTTATATATGAGGTCGATTTTTTAATTTTTATTTATATTTATTTTATCTTTTTTATTATTATTTTTTAATTTTTTATATATTTTTTTTTTTTTGGTGGAGGCAGACTATCCCACTTTTTCTGGATAGAACCAGTACTGTACAACTCCCACTCCGTAAGAATCGACACTTCCTCGCTTACAAGCCGAGCTCACAGTGGGATTCGAAACCGCGGTGAGAGGCGAGAAGGTTTACTCTCGTTGTTAACCCTTCGGCCACGGAGACGCTTGAGTATATACGGAACTCGTATAAGAGATTCTAGTGTTCTTACGATACACGTGTTATTTACAAAACATATCTTGCTTCTCTCTCCTTTTTCCATGGCCAATCTCCATCTAAGTATAACTAGTAGCTGATTACGTTTTAAAGATTCTTAGTAGCTCTTGTCAATCTCATCTGGGAGACAAAATGGTTATTACGTAAAGCTGAAAATATGTATATAGGAAATAAGGGTTGCTCACAAAACGAGTACTCATAACTCTCGAGGTAAATACTATAAAGCAATGCAAGTGCTCACAATATTCGATTTTGATTCCAAAAATACTACACATACATGCCAGTGCTCAAAATACTCAAGGTTTAGATATTTTGCCAACATGTTGCAAAAGTTTCGAATGGTTACCGCACGCCTATATTTAAAGTTGAGTAAAAACACATGTTTTTGTGCGGCTGCCGTTTGGAAAGTGTCGACCCGGATTTGTTAACATTACAAAGACACGCGACTTCTGGCGTGTACCTTATCACTACACACGCGACTTCTGGCGTGTGTCTCGATCTTGTCCTTATCACTATAGTATACAGATGTTTCGGTCGTATTTCAGCTATAAAATTCCTCAAGTGCCGCCGTTATGTTACTCTGGAGTGTTTTCCAGCGTTTAATTGTACTGTTTGGTAGAGTGTGATTTACAGATTGTCAGATTGCACAAGAAGATTATCTTACGTGTGGAAATTAAAAGAAAACATATGACTTCCCGCAAAAACACATACTTTTCCTTGCATTTTTGTGTGCATGCAACTTAAGTAATGTTTTTAATGACTATACTAATTTGTATGTCAATGTTAGAAGTTATCGGATGGCACGATCTAAAAATATAGAGTTGATATTATTTTACGTTACCCACAGTCGCCAGACGACCAACCCCACGGAGTTTACATTAAACGCGAGTTAAAAATATATATGTGCGTGCGGGTCCTAATGTCAGAATAAAAAGTGTACAACTAAATAGGTTAATCGATTCATCGTGGACTTATTTTACAAGTCAGTTAGTAATAAACAGATGGAGAAACGGATGCTTTGTATGTTGAGGCAGTGCAAACAGTGTTGTTCCGGTTTATACGCCGGCAATATGTCTGTGTCATTGTTTGTACTCCGGCAATATGTCTGCATCACAGTGTGTACGCCCGGCAACATGTATGTGTCACTGTTTTCGTACGCCAGAAATATGTCTGCATCACTGTATGTACGCCAGCAATATGTCTTATGTCACAGTTTGTACACCGGCAATATGTCTGTGTCATTTTTTGTACTGTTTGTACGCTGGCAATAGGTCTGTGTCACTGTTTGTACGCCGTCAATAGGTTTGTGTCACTGTGTGTACGCCGGCAATAGTCTGTGTCAATGTTTGTACGCTGGCAATATGTCTGTGTCACTGTAGGCACGCCAGCGATAGGTATGTGTCACTGTTTGTACGCCGGCAATAGGTCTGTGTCACTGTTTGTACGCTGGCAATAGGTCTGTGTCACTGTTTGTACGCCGGCAATAGGTCTGTGTCACAGTTTGTACACCGTCAATATGTCTGTGTCACTGTTTGTACGCTGGCAATAGGTATGTGTCACTGTTTGTACGCCGGCAATAGGTCTGTGTCACTGTTTGTACGCCGGCAATAGGTCTGTGTCACTGTTTGTACGCCAGCAATATGTCTGTGTCACTGTGTGTATGCCGGCAATATGTCTGTGTCACTGTTTGTACGCCGGAAATATGTCTGTCTCACTGTATGAACGCCAGCGACAGGTATGTGTCACTGTGTGTACGCCGACAATATGTCTGTGTCACTGTGTGTACGCCGGCAGTTTGTCTGTGTCACTCTTTGTACGCCGGCAATATACCTATGTCACTGTACGCCGGCAATAAGTCTGTGTCAAAGTTTATACCGGCAACAGGTTTGTGTGGACAATGTTACATATATACACATACATTACGAAATTGCCATATTTATTTTGATTTTCATGTCAATCTGCGCAGTTGTAGTATATCGACGTCGACGTTAGAATTAACACGTAATATGAAGTCGGTTCAACTATTAACACGAACTTATCTTGAAGGACACAACACCTTTTTTTCTCTAAACAATCATTTAATTATTTGCTAATAATAATTAATAACATTTTTGTGTGAACATTCGTGAATAATATTTGCCTAAGTATTTTAGTAAAATCTAAGGTAAACTGATGAAGAAAAAACAAATCTAAATGTTTCATTTCCACGACATTTAAATATGCATATGCAGCTTTAAAGTAAAGATGAAATGGATAAAGATACACATTTTAACGTGTAATAAAAACATCTATATCGCCGTAATCCCTTTAAGACGTGTACGGAAATATGGTTGAAAAAAATGTCGCCGTACTGGAGATCGTTGTTCCAGTACATTTTCGTCATTTTTGTGACGTCATTCTAAATGTATGGTGAGCGTTTCATTTTGAAAATATGTAGGCAATACGTTTCATTGGGGGAATATTTGAATACTGTTGTAGATGCGCCGTTTGCGTGTTTTATAAAAATTAGACATGAATCATAATCATTTTTAACATCCCAAGAACGATCCATTTTAGAAGCCCCGAGTGTCAGAGGTTCCAAATGAGACACGATTAGCTTGTATGTTTCATTCATGCGTTGATCTGTATATCCTACCTGATTAAAATTACCCCATCTAATAAACTTCATAACGCAATTATGCAGCCTGGGACTATGCACACTAGGGACCAGATACAGGAAGCATAATTACAGCCCAAATTGGCTGATAAGCAACCTGCCTTTATGTTACACATTATTAGATGTTATTATATTCGTTATTAATGTCTGAAGAAATGATTTGCTAGAATGTGTAGCCGTTTACACCTGTATGGGTTATCCAGACAGTCTATAAATGAGCGTTAGAATATGAAAGAAAGGTCAGACTCAGATTAGATCCACGATACTCATACTTAACCGAATGTTTTCTTTAAAAAAAAAATATCGTAAAAAGTATGGTTATTTCTTTAGGTTATTCCGGGAAACTCGACCAAAGTTTCAGCAATTTTCAGAATTAGTGAAAAAAATCGGATTATAGAGTAATCATTCATTATATAGAGGTATAAAGTAGTCCTTCATTACAAAGTAAGAAACCACCACTGACATCAATGTTAAAATGTCTTTTCCATATAAAAAAATATCGTTCATAAGTCGTGTAAGGAAGTTTTTGTTTGTTTTCTAAACAGGTCAACGGTACATCTGTTTCCATTGCTAGTTGCTCACAAAGTGCATGCATAGATTCGAAAGTTGGAAAATGTTGATCAGTATTGAATACACTTCTTATACATACAACAACAAAATCGAACATAAATGGACTATTTTCACTTACTTTTAAATGCCCAATTCCAAAAAAAAAGGAGGGGCATTTTTATAATAGGAACTACTTCTAACGTCATCTCGGAGGTTTATATGCAACTGATGTTGGTAAACTACAATGCCAACAAATACGAAGATTAGTCAAATATGCAGTATTGTAAAAGCTTGAATACGCCGCAGAATTCCAGGACGCTGCGTAAAAGCTCTAAAACTATCATTACTAATATCCTGTAAATTCAATTTACGAGGGCCGTTCAAATATTACGTGGTCATTTGTAATTGTATAAATTGTAATTGTATAAATACACTTTTATAACACAAGTGAATTAAATTATATGGCAGTAAAGGTATACATGTTCACTTTCATATCAGTAAATATTATACAATTATTTGAAACAGATTACAAGAAACACGATTTTTTACAACCCCAATGTAGCTGTCACGGAGCACGTCATTTGTGTGCAATGACGTTGCCGTGAAAACCAACAACAACCTAACGTTATACATAATGGAACATGATATAAATAATAAACGTAATTGATATTTAATTAGATTATAATGTTAGTCATGGTTTGTAGTAAATAAGTATTTTACAATTTTTTGGATAGTCATGTTTTATACGTATATCACATCTTTCGAAAGATATTATATGAATTCGATCGAGTTTAACATTTTTGTTCAAAGTATTTAGAAAAACAAATAGTATAGTCATTTCAAAAGACATATTTATGTAATATATATCGGTATTCTTAATGTATTAACAAATATGTTTTGAAGAAAATATATAAGATTTTACAATTTTCATTTTTTTTTTTTCATTTTAGTATTAATAACCTAGATTTACGCAAAATTTGATCACTGCGCGTGTTTCCGTAGTTTCAGCTGACGCCATAAATGCGTCGTTGTTTTTTAGTTACTGTTGTTAAACAACTCCACCGTATGCGAAATCTGAGCGGAAATGACGGCGGAAAAAACGTCCACCTGTTCAAATGACGTCATTCTGGCAGGAGACAAATTTTGGCAGCATTTTGAGCACGTGTATTAAAGAAATAAAAGAAAGCCTGGGATGGACCTTACGTAAAAGACCGTGCTCCGCGTTTCCAAAATAGGGATATTTAAAACGACCATAACTTGCTTATTTGTAAACGCGAAGATGAAATATTTACAGGAATTGTCAACATTAAATCAAGGTACTAGTAGGAAAAAATTCAAATGCGATATTCCAAACCGTTTAAAAGTTATAAGAAAAATCCACGTATTTTTTGATCATCCCTCGTAGGTGTAGAAAAATGATTAAAGCATAGTTTAACCAAAAAAGAAAGCTTATGACGTTTCATGCTTTACGAGAGAGTTATGTAAAAACTAAAATATCTGACATACACATTGCGCATGCAAGTTGCCAAATATTTACGGTGATTGTGCGCCTGCTACTATAGTAAGTTGTAGGCAAATTAATGATGTTTGCTTGCAACTATGCTGTTGGCGTTGGAGTTGTTTACAAGGCAGGCATACGTAAAAAAAAAAAAAAAGTTTTTTGTTTTTTTACATATCGTTAATGGGGTACCACCTTTACACAAATAGAATAGGTAAAAATAGAATTTGGAATCTGCTTGCAAACAACAATCAAGACAGATTTGTCGGCATACTATAATATATAATAGCCTAATCTAAGTGCCCTTACTTATGTTCTGAATACAGTTGTGAAAAGCTTCTTGAATATGCATTCGATGTTTGAGTAGGGATCATGAAACTCTGACACACAAAAAAACGTTCATTCATTTATGACATGGAGATAAGTACCAGTGCTAAACACCAAACGCCTATACAAAGTAAGTTATCAAGCTAAGAGCCAGCGCTAGACGCCAAACGCCCATACAAAGTAAGTTATCAAGCTAAGAGCCAGCGCCAGACGCCAAACGCCAATACAAAGTAAGTTATCAAGCTCAGAGCCAGCGCTAGACACCAAACGCCCATACAAAGTAAGTTATCAAGCTAAGAGCCAGCGCCAGACACCAAACGCCCATACAAAGTAAGTTATCAAGCTAAGAGCCAGCGCTAGACGCCAAACGCCCATATAAAGTAAGTTATGAAGCTAAGAGCCAGCGCTAGACGCCAAACGCCCATACAAAGTAAGTTATCAAGCTAAGAGCGAGCGCTAGACGCCAAACGCCCATACAAAGTAAGTTATCCAGCTAAGAGCCAGCGCCAGACGCCAAAAGCCCATACAAAGTAAGTTATCAAGCTAAAAGCCAGCGCTAGACGCCAAACGCCCATACAAAGTAAGTTATCAAGCTAAGAGCAAGCGCCAGACGCCAAACGCCCATACAAAGTAAGCTAAGAGCCAGAGCCAGACGCCAAACGCCCATACAAAGTAAGTTATCAAGCTAAGAGCCAGCCCCAGACGCCAAACGCCCATACAAAGTAAGTTATCAAGCTAAGAGCCAGCGCCAGACACCAAACACCCATACAAAGTAAGTTATCAAGCTAAGAGCCAGCGCCAGACACCAAACGCCCATACAAAGTAAGTTATCAAGCTAAGAGCCAGCGCCAGACACCAAACGCCCATACAAAGTAAGTTATCAAGCTAAGAGCCAGCGCTAAACACCAAACGTCCATACAAAGTAAGTTATCAAGCTAAGAGCCAGCGCCAGACGCCAAACGCCCATACAAAGTAAGTTACCAAGCTAAGAGCGAGCGCTAGACGCCAAACGCCCATATAAAGTAAGTTATCAAGCTAAGAGCCAGCGCCAGACGCCAAACGCCCATACAAAGTAAGTTATCAAGCTAAGAGCCAGACGTCAAACGCCCATACAAAGTAAGTTATCAAGCTAAGAGCCAGCGCCAGACGCCAGACGCCAAACGCCCATACAAAGTAAGTTATCAAGCTAAGAGCCAGCGCCAGACGCCAAACGCCCATACAAAGTAAGTTATCAAGCTAAGAGCCAGCGCTAGACGCCAAACGCCCATACAAAGTAAGTTATCAAGCTAAGAGCCAGTGCTAGACGCCAAACGCCCATACAAAGTAAGTTAGCAAGCTAAGAGCCAGCGCTAGACACCAAACGTCCATACAAAGTAAGTTATCAAGCTAAGAGCCAGCGCTAAACACCAAACGCCAATACAAAGTAAGTTATCAAGCTAAGACACCAAACGCCCATACAAAGTAAGTTATCAAGCTAAGAGCCAGCGCTAGACACCAAACGCCCATACAAAGTAAGTTATCAAGCTAAGACACCAAACGCCCATACAAAGTAAGTTATCAAGCTAAGAGCCAGCGCTAGACATCAAACGCCCATACAAAGTAAGTTATCAAGCTAAGAGCCAGCGCCAGACACCAAAAGCCCATACAAAGTAAGTTACCAAGCTAAGAGCCAGCGCAAGACACCAAACGCTCATACAAAGTAAGTTATCAAGCTAAGAGCCAGCGCCAGACACCAAACGCCCGTACAAAGTAAGTTATCAAGCTAAGAAATTAGCGCTATACACCAAACGGCCATTCAAAGTAAGTTATCAAGCTAAGAACCAGCGCTAAACACCGAACGTCCATACAAAGTAAGTTATCAAGCTAAGAACCAGCGCTAGACACCGAACGCCCATACAAAGTCAGTTATCAAGCTAAGAACCAGTGCTAGACACCGAACGCCCATACAAAGAAAAGTATCAAGCCAAGAAACAGCGCTATACACCAAACGCACATAAAAAGTATGTTATCAAGCTAAGAACCGGTACTGGCCACAAAAGATAACTAAAATAGTTGTTATCGATGTGAGAACCAGTAAGAGACACCAAAAGCTCAAACAATATATGTCCGCAAGGAAAGTGCTGAGGCAAGATACCAATAGCCCACACAAACCTGTGCATTTAAGCTAAGCATCGGTGCCCTACATAACACAAACACACACAATTATGCTATCAAGGTCACTACAAGAGGTCAAATCACACATAAGCATGTCATTAAAGTAATAATAAAATGAAATGAATTAAAAATCTAAGGAAATACAAATCTTTTACTACCTTGTAGGTAGGTTTGGTTAATTCATATCCAACGCATATAATATATACGTCACTTTCCCCCCATGTATTATGAGAGCCATGCTTACCAGGAGAGCGTCATCAGAATCTCTTGAGATTAATCTGCAATTGTGCAAACGTAGCCTTGATGTGCTTCAATAAACACAGACAGCTCAAAATCGTCTGGCATTACAATAACTAACATTTTTGTAAAATCAATCCTCACAGTCGTCTGCCATTCAGATACTTCCAAAACACATTAAATATTCATAAATGTAGATTTTACATTCAGAAGTCGTGTCGTCTTACATTGAATGTGTTTCCTGTGAGATTCAGAGTACTGCATGGTAAAAACTAGTAGTCAATTTCATAAATTGTGTTATTCACTTTGTATGGCGAAATGTTGCTTGGAATGAGTTGCGTTGGAAAATGACAACGAGTTTTCCGAAAACAAGCCTCTGCATTTTATAAGTGTTCACATGAAACTAGACAGGGTCATTTTTACATAGACGAACACGTGTCCATAACTGTTCCGAATATGTTACATGCATGAATGCATGTGTTACGTACGATTGACAACATATACTCGGCAAAAAAAGTTTTGGACCAGGGTATATAAAGTCATATAAAAATAAAACTGGTAGACAGAATTTAAGTATCTTTTTTTAGTAACCAAGGTCTACCCTACCCGGTTAATTTGGTACCAGAAACATTAAATTCCAAATAATATTTGATTTTAAAAAAATATCGCGAACACACAAAGGGTCTGTAAAAAATGTTGCAAAGTCCATACAAAGTAACAGTTACGGACACAATAAAAATATTATTATTTTTTCACAAACTTTCATTGTAAACGATAATTTTTGTTGATTATTGATCTATTGTGAATTATCAACTGAGATAATAAGGGTTATGGTCGAATGTCATGGTTCAGCGATCAATGTACGGGTTCGAACACTGCCATGGTCCAAAACTTTTTTTACAGAGTATACTTGGAACGTTAGTGGCAAACAGGAGACTCTTTTCCAAGATGCCATTTTTACAAAGACGTATATTTTAATATAACAACCCCGAGAGTCAGCAACATAGAGAAGAAAAAATAATGTCTACATTTACAAACGTGACCAAGTTATATTTGACTTATATGACCAATTAGCCGAGTGTAATATGTTTGGTTTTCTATGTTTTGTAGAACTCCGTGCACACGTGTCATTTTAATAACATATCTCCTTACTTTACAGCAAGTCATGTAACATTGTTATAAAAATGGACTTTTACATATCTCATTGAAAACCCAAAAAACATTAGCGCATGTGTTAAAGTAATCAAACATAAACATTCAGAAAATGCAGGATAAAATCATATCTTTTAGAAAACATAGTGCATCAACAAAACACAGCGTCTCAGTAACGTAAAAACAGAGTGCAAAATACCTCCCTAGGTATGCCAGCAATGCAGAAGTGCATGAATAGTCTCATTCGAGCAAGAGGTTGCATTAGAGCCACTACAACATCTCGGGAGGTATGTAAAAAAAAGTCGTCCTCAACAAGAGCTCGGCATTAACAACCTTAAAACACAGTATCAATTTACACATAACAGCTCTAGGGTATACTTAACGGCAAGCAGCACTCGCAATTAATTAGACAATATATTTGTTTGAATGCAACATCAGATGCGGAAAAATGGTTTATTATATAGTACATGCACTTTTATTATCATGTTCGTGAATTTACATGAACTCTACTGAAGTGTTATGTGCAAGGATTTTTATTCCAGTTTACGATTTACACAAAGTGACAGCTACTCCACCATAATATTGCTTTGAAAACATGAAATCAGAGTAAGCATGCATGTCGTGCCGTTTCGTTTTGCCGACATTTAACAGGAGGAAAATACTATCAAAAGCAAGTTGATTACGAAAAGCAGTCGCAAAATTGTATTATCGTAACCCTGGTCTGCTTTTAATATATAAAAGTAATTTAAGAGGTATTTTGCGTCAAGGACTATAACCTGATTTTTATGTATGATGACGCTATTTACCAACTTCGTAGGATCCTTGGTCTTGATCACGTTCATACAATAACATTTATATTTATCAAACTTGTTGAAACATTTATCAAAATAGGTCATGAATCTAACATGTTGTAACTCACTGCAAGTTTAGTGGTTGACATATTTACAGCTCGCCGCTCAGTTTTCCTCATTGTGCGGTGACCCGCCATAGTGTGGACCCTATGATGACGTCTACTTAAATCCGAATTAATAGATACATGAGCATATTCGTGTTTTACTTGCCTATTTATGCTGCCTCGATTGTTAGAGGATATAGCCTGGCGGGGACTTGATTATCCACACCGTCCAGTTTAACTGGAATGACGATGCGGTAAGAGTGAGATTTGGAGCACCGTGCAACTTAGAT
Source organism: Cyrtodaria siliqua (assembly GCA_037043455.1). Classification (NCBI taxonomy): domain Eukaryota; kingdom Metazoa; phylum Mollusca; class Bivalvia; order Adapedonta; family Hiatellidae; genus Cyrtodaria; species Cyrtodaria siliqua. The sequence goes on along the minus strand of JAWPHD010002141.1, from coordinate 173,791 downwards.
TAAACCCCGGCAACCCCGGCGGTCGTTTTGCCACTGACGTTTCCATGGCGATAGCCCAATTGCTAACCAATTTATGTTGATGTCCATTTCTTTCCAAATTATTGTTCATCCATATCGTTTGTTTGAATGCGTATTTTTGCTTGACTGTGTTTTGTGAATGCTATATTTCCTCCTCGTCTTTTGTATCTACTTTTGATATGTCAGAACCAAGTCAAAACAATGTGACAAACACAACAGTTAAATATTCAAAGAACACAAGAGACAGGCTTCAAACTATTGTCTTTCTCTAGGGGATACAACACAGTAAAGTCTGTAAGCATATTTTGGAAATGTGTTTGCATACGTTACAAGTAAAAATCATTTATTTTTGCCTTTCTCCATCCAAAACATATTCGACCTTTGGATAAATTGGCACCTTGCTAGTATTTCGTTTAGAAATGTGTGCTGGAATGTCCGTTGATGTTCCGAGTTAGGTGACGACCATTTTGATTGTGTGTGTGTGTTGGGATGGGGTGGGTGGGGGTGGTGGGGGCGAGTATGGGTGGGGGTGAGACAAAAATATTCCAGCCCTTGAATTGTTGAAAAAAAATATCAGGACTCTGACCTGAGGGGAAAAAATAAACAGTCCCTCAAAAAAGTGTTGCAAGAAAAGAGCTCTTATTATCTGACTGAGTCCAAGAAAAATAATAATCTGGCTCCCTCTAATGTAGATCTACTCCATCAGTTACTGGATTCAACATGGAATCTGGCCACATCCACAACTCCTGCTCAGAAGTTTATCGAAATCTCCAGTTGGAATGAGTTTAGAAGACAGTGATAGTATTCATGGTTGTAATAAATGTGATGTACATATATCATGGCAGTAATACATGTGGTATACATTAATCATGGTATACACTGGTAGTGGTAGTAAATGTGTTGTATGAAGTGTTTAATAAAGTGGTCATGGTAGTAATTTGGTATACATTGGTCATGGTACAGGTAGTAATGAATGTGATATTCATATAGTCATGGTTATAATTAATGTGGAATACGTAAGTCAGGGTTGTAATAAGGCCATTATTTTTTGGGATAATTCGTTTTACGAACCCTCCTACGACAAAACGAAATTAGGTATTTTATTTTTCCTAGGGAATTTGATAGTTTATTGTTTTGTTTTTACACTCCTCCCAGCTTTTAATAGAACATTTCATTCTCTTCCTTTCAAATAAAATAATTAAACTATGCTTTACCAAATTTTTATTTTTATTTTTCCCTTCCTCCTACAGCTATTCTCTTTCTTGATGGTTCGTAAAACAAATAATAAAAAATAATGGCCTAAATGTGATATACATTGGTCATGGTAGTATGTAACTATTGCAATCCTGTGAGGGTGACAGTGAATATTTGTCAACCTTCTGAGGCTATTTATTTTATTATACTGAAAAATATGTTTGAAAAAGATATTTGGTTCTGCTAAATATTCCTTCGAAATAAAACATGAGAAAACATTGATACCTCTCTGTTCAAAATCACATCTCAGCACCTAGAAAATAAATTTCTGCTGATGGTTCTTTGTGTTCTTTCGGAATCTTCAGCCGTGAACTCATGAGTAAACTTTTCAAATCATCTTCAGAAAGTTGTGCAGCACACAGTATACTAGGGTGACATTACAAAAAAGACTATCATTCAATGACACACTATATATAGATATTACAAAAATGGGAAAATAACAGTCTATGGAAATTTAACATGGGTGTTTGACATGAGGTATATTATTAATAAATATGCTATCAGTTGTCATGGTAGTAATAAATGCATTATGCATAACTCATGGTAGTAATACATGGGTTAGTCAGTGGTCATGGTAGTAATACATGGGTTATTCAGTGGTCATGGTAGTAATACATGGGTTAGTCAGTGGTCATGGTAGTAATACATGGGTTAGTCAGTGGTCATGGTAGTAATACATGGGTTAGTCAGTGGTCATGGTAGTAATACATGGGTTATTCAGTGGTCATGGTAGTAATACATGGGGTATTCAGTGGTCATGGTAGTAATACATGGGGTATTCAGTGGTCATGGTAGTAATACATGGGGTATTCAGTGGTCATGGTAGTAATACATGGGGTATTCAGTGGTCATGGTAGTAATACATGGGTTATTCAGTGGTCATGGTAGTAATACATGGGTTAGTCAGTGGTCATGGTAGTAATACATGGGTTATTCAGTGGTCATGGTAGTAATACATGGGTTATTCAGTGGTCATGGTAGTAATACATGGGGTATTCAGTGGTCATGGTAGTAATACATGGGTTATTCAGTGGTCATGGTAGTAATACATGGGGTATTCAGTGGTCATGGTAGTAATACATGGGTTATTCAGTGGTCATGGTAGTAATACATGGGGTATTCAGTGGTCATGGTAGTAATACATGGGTTATTCAGTGCTCATGGTAGTAATACATGGGGTATTCAGTGGTCATGGTAGTAATACATGGGTTAGTCAGTGGTCATGGTAGTAATACATGGGGTATTCAGTGGTCATGGTAGTAATACATGGGTTATTCAGTGGTCATGGTAGTAATACATTGGTTATTCAGTGCTCATGGTAGTAATACATGGGTTAGTCAGTTGTCATGTTAGTAATAAATGCATTATGCATAGCTCATGGTAGTAATACATGGGTTATTCAGTGCTCATGGTAGTAATACATGGGTTAGTCAGTGGTCATGGTAGTAATACATGGGTTAGTCAGTGGTCATGGTAGTAATACATGGGTTAGTCAGTGGTCATGGTAGTAATACATGGGTAAGTCAGTGGTCATGGTAGTAATACATGGGTTAGTCAGTTGTCATGTTAGTAATAAATGCATTATGCATAGCTCATGGTAGTAATACATGGGTTATTCAGTACTCATGGTAGTAATACATGGGTTAGTCAGTGGTCATGGTAGTAATACATGGGTTAGTCAGTGGTCATGGTAGTAATACATGGGTTATTCAGTGGTCATGGTAGTAATACATGGGTTAGTCAGTGGTCATGGTAGTAATACATGGGTTATTCAGTGGTCATGGTAGTAATACATGGGTTAGTCAGTGGTCATGGTAGTAATACATGGGTTAGTCAGTGGTCATGGTAGTAATACATGGGTTAGTCAGTGGTCATGGTAGTAATACATGGGTTAGTCAGTGGTCATGGTAGTAATACATGGGTTAGTCAGTTGTCATGTTAGTAATAAATGCATTATGCATAGCTCATGGTAGTAATACATGGGTTATTCAGTGCTCATGGTAGTAATACATGGGTTAGTCAGTGGTCATGGGAGTAATACATGGGTTAGTCAGTGGTCATGGTAGTAATACATGGGTTAGTCAGTGGTCATGGTAGTAATACATGGGTTAGTCAGTGGTCATGGTAGTAATACATGGGTTAGTCAGTTGTCATGTTAGTAATAAATGCATTATGCATAGCTCATGGTAGTAATACATGGGTTATTCAGTGCTCATGGTAGTAATACATGGGTTAGTCAGTGGTCATGGTAGTAATACATGGGTTAGTCAGTGGTCATGGTAGTAATACATGGGTTAGTCAGTGGTCATGGTAGTAATACATGGGTTAGTCAGTGGTCATGGTAGTAATACATGGGTTATTCAGTGGTCATGGTAGTAATACATGGGTTAGTCAGTGGTCATGGTAGTAATACATGGGTTAGTCAGTGGTCATGGTAGTAATACATGGGTTATTCAGTGGTCATGGTAGTAATACATGGGTTAGTCAGTGGTCATGGTAGTAATACATGGGTTAGTCAGTGGTCATGGTAGTAATGAATGGGGTATTCGGTGGTCATGGTAGTAATGAATGGGGTATTCGGTGGTCATGGTAGTAATGAATGGGGTATTCAGTGGTCATGGTAGTAATGAATGGGGTATTCGGTGGTCATGGTAGTAATGAATGGGGTATTCAGTGGTCATAGTAGTAATAAATGTGGTATTTAGACTTAGTAGTCATGGTAGTATTAAATGTGATACACAGTGGTCATGGTAGTAATACTTGTGATATACAGTGGTCATGGTAGTAGACAATGAGGTAAAGAGTAGCCATGATAGTTATACACGTGATGTACTTTGGACATGTTAGTAAGCAATGTGGTATGCAGTGGTCATGGTAGTATTACAATACAAGGGTCCTGGTACTTGTGCGATGGACTTTGTGAATATCATCAACAAATAAGTGGACTTAAGAAGCAGCTACAGTCACATGCAATGCAAGGTTATAGACAAACTATGCCTATATCAGAGTGTTAATAAGAATGGTATGGAACATGGTAGACATTGCCCAGTACAATACAGTCACCAAACAAACATCCAGTCGATACATAATTTAGAAGAGCAAATGTAATATAATATTTTCATTGAGGGAGTCTAAGGTGTGTGTGTGTGTGTGTGTGTGTGTGTGTGTCGGGGTGTGTGTCGGGGTGTGGGGTGTGGGGGGAGGGGGTGCGGGGTAGAAGACAACAGGATATAGACATGGTAACTGAAGAGAACCCAAAAATGATAGAACATATATGTGTCTATTTATCTGGGGTGATGGTTGTGGTGGTGTAGTAGTGGGGAAGGAGTGGGGTTTATGGGGCTAATGAAATGTACAGGCTTGTCATTGTTATTTGATGTAGGAAGTGAGTTTCATTGAAATATATGAAGCTGCTTAAACAAGTTTAACCTGAAATTCTAAACGAAAGAATGTCATCATCTGGCTAAAATAAAATAAAAAGTTATGGAACATGTGTCTGTGAGTGTCCTTGATGACTCTGATGACACTTGTTAAGCTCCTTTGACAGAGATATATGGCTCGTGGGTATTGAAATAAATTGACTTGCCAACAAATAAAATAAAAGACATTCTAAGTCGAAAAGGGGCTACACCTTTTCTAAAATACAAAAAAGAAAATATTTATCCAGAAAAAGGAACATAATTTGCTAAAATGTTAGTTATTGAACATGTGTCTAATAGCATCCACGCTTTACTGAAGTTGTAGTAATAATTAACAATCACTTATTGAAATACAAGGTATTGCCTAAGAACTTATTTTGAAGTCGAAAAAGGGAAATAACTTTTCTTAAATGCAATACAGAGTTAATATGGAACATGTGTCTACTAGTGCCCTTAATATTTCAAGCTTCACTGAAGTTTTGTTGATGTACGACTTTCAGTTGTTAAAATACGTGGACTTGGCAAAAAAGAACTTTAACCAGAAATTCAAAGTAAGAAAAGGGCCATGCCTTTGCTTAAATGCAATACAGAGTTATGGAATATGTGTCTACCAATGTCCTTGGTGGTACTGATGACATATCTCACTGACCTGTGACTGCTAAACTAATTGGACTTGGCAAACAACTGAAAACCAACGTTGGCACAGACGTTGAGTAAAAATATTCCGGCTGAAAGGAAAATCCCAGGCCAAACCCACCCCCTCACACCCCCACCGCCACCACCACACAACCCAGAAATTAAATGATCGGTCGCTTAGTACGGTTATGTAGGTTAACTACTGTTGGATTATTTTTGTCAGCCATCCTGTATGATAGCCTGCATGCATGTGAGTATTTGTAAAGTTTACTAACGGCCAATGAAAGCGCACCAGTAGATTATATGGGAGTTACATTTCATTGCTAAAATAATTTATTATAATAAGTGTATATTTTGACATTTAAGGATATTAATTAGCCATTGCAAACACTGAATGTCTCAAAATTCCTAAACACGGTGTATAGTGTTTAATTTTAAGTCATACGGGCAGACAACAAAGATCACAGATGTTCATACCGGGTATGTTCAAACGGTTAACCATTCCTAGAAAATCGTCCCGAAATCCAGTTATTCCAGTAAGACAACGACAGGCTACACTTGTGTTTATTACCCATGTGACTTTAATTAAACCCTGTAATCCATGTTTAGGACGTTTGAGGCAATCAATGTGTGCCATTGATATCTTTCCGTTTCAAAATATTCATTAATAAATTACTCAAGCAATATAATTTAACAGCCATATAATCTTCTGGGGTGCGTGCTCATTGACCGTCAGTACATATGAACAGCTAAGTGCAAATGTTCTGCGTGGCATGTCATTTCATAGTTGCTTGATCTATATACCTAATTATGTATACGACATTATTGACACTAATTATTTTCTGTTTATAATTAGTTCTTCAACATAACACTACGTTTTCTTTCTTCAAAACAATCGATTTTTTGCATACCGGATATGGCTATCCGCGTTTTCGATGGGTGATGGAACGCCTGATCTTACACATGGGGGAAGGTAAAAAGTCAGGCGCTGATATCAACAATGGCAGTTGTATGACGTCATTGTGTAAATAAACATGCAAAACGTTAGTAGTTCAACGTCAACGCACAGAATGTAAATGACATACAAGAAAAAGAACCAATCATGGGTATCCGGTTTAGATAGGGAAATTCCAACACTCGGTATAATTTGTAATCGGAACATCGGGATCTGTTCCGATAAAAAGAATTATACTTCGTGTTGGAATTTCCGATCTTCACCGGATAGCCATGAAAGATTCTTATAGTCGTTATGCTACTTATGATGTTTTATCTTGTATCAACATTTCTTGTGCCAAATGAGTAAACCAAAATTGATAAAATCACAACTCTTGATTTGTCCCAGTAATATTCACTAGTTAGTATTACAAAAAAAAAATACAGAGTTCTGTGAGGCCTTTGTGTGGGCGGATAACATTGGGGATCGTCTCAAGCGTCATTTGTTTACCGAACCCACATAATAGTCCTACCAACATGTAGGGCACATTCACATTTAACTTAATGTTTGCCTTCAATCTTGTCGGGTCGTGCCCTGTATCCTCTCGTTGTTCTCGTTTCTGCCAAGTCACTGAGTACTTGCTTTGTGGCTGTTTTTTATTTTATATTCATATAAACATGATCATCTTTTTGTTATACTTATATTGTCTTCTTATGCTGCCTAGCCTGTTTTGGAGGATATAACCTGACGGGGATGTCTTCATTTACACTGTCTTGTTACATACAGATAATAACCGGGTCGGAGTGCGTTTAGATACACCCTAGAACATGGTTTAAACAAAGGCCGTTTTGCTGCTGACCGTTGTTAAAGCGGTACCCCTATTGTCACACCGTTTGTGGTGTCACATTATTTACCTTCTAGTTTTCCTTGTGATTGTTGTTTGTTTTGATCGCGTGTTTGTTGTTTGTTTTCCTTGTGATTGTTGTTTGTTTTGATCGCGTGTTTGTTGTTTGTTTTCCTTGTGATTGTTGTTTGTTTTGATCGCGTGTTTGTTGTTTGTTTTCCTTGTGATTGTTGTGTGTTTTCCTTGTGATTGTTGTTTATTTTCCTTGTGATTGTTGTTTGTTTTCTTTGTGATTGTTGTTTATTTTCCTTGTGATTGTTGTTTGTTTTCCTTGTGATTGTTGTTTGTTTTGATCGCGTGTTTGTTGTTTGTTTTCCTTGTGATTGTTGTTTGTTTTGATCGCGTGTTTGTTGTTTGTTTTCCTTGTGATTGTTGTTTGTTTTCCTTGTGATTGTTGTTTATTTTCCTTGTGATTGTTGTTTGTTTTCCTTGTGATTGTTTTTATTTTCCTTGTGATTGTTGTTTGTTTTCCTTGTGATTGTTGTTTGTTTTGATCGCGTGTTTGTGGTCCACTGTGTTCTGTGAATGCTACATTTCCTGTTCGATTTGTATACCTACTTTCTTGAAGCTGGATAACATATATGAGCTATGTGTACCAAAATAACGTCTAATTATTCGTCTAGGACTTTGTTCAGGACATTTAGAATATATACAGAAAATTATCAACACTAATTAACATGGGTTCTTAATAAATTTACTGTACCCAGTTGTCATCGATGTTAAAAAGTTCGTTTATAAGTGTATTTACTCACTCTTAATGTGTTATTCTCTTATCTCACCAAGCACGTAAAAACAACAGAAAACAATCTTAATCAGGTCATAGGCGTACGTATTCAGGCAGATAATAAACATTGTATTTAAAAAGAACATGTTCTGATCTGTTCAAGTCCAATCGTGAGAAGAGCAAGGTCATCCTGTACAGGAATGGGTGATGGAAGGAATATTTCTGAAAAGACAACTTTCTTTAAGACAATGATAACACCAGCTTTTCCACAAATAGAATATATATATACTGGTACATGCACGGAGATCAATATACATGCATATGTAAAAGGTAATACGTACGCATATTTTATTGAAAACATAATTGTAAAATATGTAAAATATGTTCTCTATACCTTATGAAAAATATCTAAATGATGTAGATATATATCTATAAAAACATATATATATATTACGGTGTCCTGTTAGGGACATGTTACCATCGCATCTTACCATCGAGCATCGATGCTCGATGGTAAGATGCGATGGTCGATGGTAAGATGCGATGGTCGATGGTAAGATGCGATGGTAAGATGCGATGGTCGATGGTAAGATGCAATGGTAACATGGCCCTAACAGGTCACCGTAATATATATATAATATATTACAGCATAATGAAAGTTGTGTGGGGAGGCACAATGTAAAGTTCTCTGCTTAAATACAAAGCAACAACTGATTAGAACAATAGGCCGCACATAGAAACGCGTCAAACGGGAATACCCAATTTGCACATGTTAATTGGCAATTTACACGTGTTACCGAGAATGACGACATTATGACTTACATGCTGTTCCGATACGAGAATAGTTTCATACTTGCAAATTCCTAGCAGGTTTTGTGCCTTCACCTTGATTTATAGGTTGAATTATTCCCACGAAAAGGAATGCATATACTTATAATAACACACAATAGAAGGGCTGATATCGAGCCATCTACCGGTTTTCGTCATCTGCACATAACAATGTCGTTATGAATAGTCAAATAAGGAGTACAAACTATTTGCCAAATTAGTTACCTTGAACTCCACGTATAGATAAATATGCATAAACATAGGGGGTGGGGGTCAACTAACTACTGAAAAGGGGATCCCGTGAAAGCAAACAACACAAACAAGAGATTCGGTTTAATTGAGTCTGTTGATGAAAGGCAATATAAGATACAACACCTATCACGCCCCCTAGCACCAGCTTAAAGCCACAAGGATTGACTCGATGATCTCAAAGAACCAGTAAGTAACAACACTACTAAACAATCGCTAGTTGATTATACAATATTGTAATACCCTATAATTGTAATTGATGAACCAATAACACAAAACGCAGTTCTTCTGTTTATTATATTAGTATGCTAGTACGTGTACCCTGAGACTTCCTGTAATTTAAAATAGTGTGAGCGTTCCAAGCAGTTTGGCTATATACATATATACATTTGAGAATAGTTTTACTTTTAAACGTGTACACAACTTAGAGTTATTCGGAAAATGTATTTGTTTTTACTAAATATCTGAAGTAAATGAAAATTGCGTAAAAATAAAAATAAAGTCATAATTGAATGATAAAGTTTCACCGGTAAAGAATGAGAAACAGCTATAAGAATGCTCATTAAAACGGTGAGCTTAAAAAATTGTCTACAAAACGTGGACAAAACGTGTTTTTGATATTTTTGACAACCAGTATTAATTACATCCTAATACAATTTCGAAAATGGGGGAAACGTACAATACAATACAATACAATACAAATATTTTATTTCAGTCTCACCTCTTATAACATACAGTTACAAATAAAAGTATTACAAAGTATACATGATATTTATAAAAGCAATCAGAGTGGCTCTACATAGAGCTATGAGAGACTATTAAAACGTAAAACTCAGTACATTGCAAGTATAATGAATACTATTTTCTAATTAAGAGTTTATAAAAATGCATGACTGCATATATTTACATTTTCATCACAACATTCACATACATGAAACAACTTAAAGCAAATTAAAATACATAGTTATATGATTTGTGATAATTACTCTTAAAAGTACTACATAACTGTTCAATACTCTTTGAATAAAATACTTCTGAGTAAAGATCTAAAAATACATCGTCATCAGATCCTATATATATATTTACATTTAAGATATCATTTATACAGTATATTTCTCCTTTTAATTAAAAATTTCATTGCAGAACTTATTAAATGTTCTATTAAAAATATATCTTTTTTAAAATGGATTTATATCTGAGGTCAGCAGGGCATCTCACTTTTGGAAAACGTATACGTGGGGTTACAAGTCTACTCAAAACGATTTCGTGAATATTGAACCATATTATACATTATTAAGACGAGCTTATATCCAGCGTATGAAATATGCCACCATACCATCGCTCTAATAATGTACTGGTACTGGTTAAACGTTTTAAATTGCGATAGTAATCAAGTCTGCAATATATATAATGCCTTGAGCTTTGAGGTAATGCCTATTAAGAAATAAATAAAAGGGAAGCGGCAGTAACAAGCATGGGGATTAAATGGAATGTAGCCACACAGTCAAACGCTCTTTCTTATTGAGAGTTCTGCAAAACTTGGGAAAAGGTGAAAGAATTATCAAAACAGATATAGGAGTCGCCACTTGAGGAACTATGACGTCATAGTTCCAAATTGCCGTATATGGCATATTAATAGATATCATTTAAAGCAAAATAAATCACAGCAAATAAATGCAAACTCCTTTCCTAGAAATATAAAGGATAATTTTACTAGGTATACATATTTTTCCCCCATAAATCAGTAATTTTTCATATTTATAAATATTCCATATATTGTCATTTACAACTATGATGTCATATGGCGGCTTCCATATTCGTTTCAACAGAACCTTCCCATTATCATATCTTCTTTGTTTATTATCCGATTTGTTTCATGATTTTTTTCACACTTTTCCAAATTGTGCAAAGCTCTGAATAATAAAGAATGTCTGTCGTGTGGCTACATTCACTTTAATAACGTGTTAATTAAAGAATGTCTGGCACATTTATACAAAGCTGGACTTCTCGTATATATAAGATTCATGGAGAACTACAACTTATTCATTTGTTTGTGTATGTTCACTGAAGTCGTATCTAGAAAATATTAAAATAAAAAACTCGTGTATTTAGATGAGAATGTCCTCCAATTGGTATAATATGTGGCACTCGAATTGGCAATACAATCTCAACAGTTGAAACATACAGCTATAAAGGTCATTGAGGTGTTTCTAACATATAATGACATTTATCTGAACTGATAAGAAAATTTCTTTGAACGCTCAGGCATAAATAAGTTTCGTGCAAGTTTAATGAAAAGGTCGGGGGTATATAGGGTGTTTAGTTAGTAGTTAAAGGGATACATGGCACACTTGAAGTGTTTCAAGGATTGAACTTGCCATCTCGATTTATTTATCCAGTATCATTTGGATCTTTTGGGCTTTATACCTGCTTGAATATCATTAAATCCAATTCTGAGTTTTCATTTTTTCGTCTTATTCAACCATAGGTTTAAATATAGTATTGGTGCAGTATTATCAACAGTTACTAATATGCAAACTCGATTTGCTGTATAACATTCTTAGTAATATGTATGACTGAAAACAATGCAAGTTTTTAAAATATCAAGATTGCCGTATGTCCCGTTATGTAGTGTTCATATGGCATTTATGTCATCTCTAGAATCTCCTGAAAAGAGCAGTCCATTCGTCTTGTTATGTGTTTGTCTAAATTCTCAATATTGATACTGAGATAAGACTGAATTATTTATTCCTCATTTTACACTATACTTGAACTGATGATTTTATCGAAGGCCCCCTGTGACCTGTTTGGATGAGTTCAAAAAAGATCGTGTTGGATAAACTTAATGCACAAGTCCCAAGTACATAACTAAATCCACGTTATGATCTAGATGAATAATTAAAAGTAAAAGTTACGTATGACGCGATAACCGTCTGTTAATGTATTTCTATATCTTTCTATCAGTGTGTACACAGTTGTAGCAACACTGGCAACATCCAGAGCCGAGGGGGTGGTGAAGATGTGCCACAGGATCTCCGCTCACTCCTCCCCGACCCCATGTTTTTGAAGAAGGATAAAGATTAGTTAAGACACGCTTGTGTTAATTCATGTGTGTGTACAAGTTTGTGTTACAAGTTTGTGTAACAACAAGAAACTAGAAAAAATGTATAATTAAAATTATGCAGTATTGGTATATATTAATACTGAATCTGACGATACATGTACATGTAATTCAAATTAAATTAACTCCAAATATAATCGTATATGGACGAAAACAAAAATGCACTTTTGATGATACCCGTACCAGCCTAAAACTACATTCGGCTTAAGCTTCTTTGGAAGTAAGGTTGATGTAAGGCAAGGCGAAATCCTGTCGCCAGTACTTTTTTCGGTTGTTGTAATTATCTTAACTTTTTATGTCTAGAGCATATGATGGGGTTTGTAATCTTCCTGATCATGACGATCTTGATACATGTGTCCTGAATATTTCCTTCAACGTGTATACATTTGAAATTTTGTAAATACTTGTTAAGAGTTAAAACGTCTACTAGTAATGCCGGTATTTATGGAGAACTAGGTAGATACCCATTGTATATTTTAAGGTATGTAAAAATAATAAAGTATTGGAGTAAGGTGGTCGATTCAAAAAACATTTTAATATCGACTTTTTATAAAGATGCTGTGAGAGATTGTGAAAGAGGAATGAAGAATTGGGCCAGCAATGTTAAAACCATTATAATTGACCGTGGCTATAATTCTGTTAGGAATGACCCAACTTGTATTGATATGAAATCTTTTCAGTTGTTGATTAAACAAAATCTAATAGATTGTTTTGTTCAAAAATGGAACATTGATGTTGAAAATAATAGAGTTTTATGTTTGTATAGACACTTGAAACTGGCTGATATTCACAAAATAGAACTGATAGAAATCAAAGATATTGTACATTGTGTAATAGTACCGACTTAGAAGATGAATATCATTTTATTTTAATTTGTCCTTTGTACGAACAATTACGTAAGCTATATGTTAAACAATATTTTTACCGACATACAAATGTTTTTAAATTTATTCAGCTGATGCAATCTTCAAGCCAGCAAGAGCTTTTTTAGGTTATCTAGGTTTGTTAGGGAGCATTTATTATTCGCAATACTGCAATGTATAATGAGTAAAAAATGTATGTTCATCCTCATTGGATATGACATGCAAACTATTAAAACTTAAAATAGTAACATGAAACTATGTAATAGGAATAGTTATATCATTATAACAGGGTAAATACATGCGCCAGAGTGAATGTGTGAGACATTTTGGCGTCAGAGTGAATGGGTGAGTTGTATGAGTGTATAGTATGTATGATTTGTGTGTTTGTACTTTTTCATAGTTTAATGTAAACATTGCATTGACCTGTCACATATTAACAAATGTAATATGTATTTATATGACGAGAAACATTTGTTTAAGTCATAAATAAAGAATATGTTCTGTTCTGTTCTGTTCTGTATAAACTAGTACATGTTTTTATCTTGACTGACCCCCTGATAGCATGCAAGCTACATTAATTGTATGTTATCAGGAACAAATAAAATCTTCGAGGTTACACATATCAATATAGACAACAAGCCAAACATGCTCTGGGAAGTTGTTATACACGCTCCTATTTGAAACGAAACAATTAGATAAGCAACAACACACCAACAACAACAACAACAATGAAACAACTTCAAAATTATATTCAAAATGTAGAATCTCGCATGTGAGATAGATTCCGCTGAATATTTAAAAATAGAAAGCGACAGAAAGCAACCCGAGTTAAATAAGATTATAGATCATAACATTAAAGGTATATATAATTCTTCAAAGCAAAAATGGTCAAAAGTAATGAAAATCAATAGCAAATCGTTTTCAAATTCAAAATGGAAAATTTGTGAGAAAAAACAACAACAGTATCGCACATAAGTATCAATAAGCAATATCGTAAAAAATCAAGCAGATATATTAAACAAACAAAAATATATTGTGAAGCTTACACAAAAACGATGAGCGTAAAATATCTATTTACGGTTTTTTTACAACTCTTTGAAAGTTTAAAACCAAGAAGAGAAAGAGAAACGGGACGTCTTGTTAAAATAATATGTTTGTACTATTGCTCTTAAAGCAATGCACAATAATAAAAGCACCGGATCAGATTGTCTTAACACGGAGCCTTTACAAATTATGAAAGTATGTGCATGTCCAATCTACCAAATGTGTTTTACAGCTGGCGAAATGAAAGAGCTCGAGAAACAGCTTCAAACATGTAGTAAAAACATTTCTCTCTAAACTAATAAAGGTATATCGTTTTAGGATCACTTGCGACTGATTAATTTATTAAATGGTGACTAAGATTGCAACTGCATCCATTGCAAATATAAGCGGGTAAGTCCTTATATCATAAGTAGCAAACCGAATTGTTTTAAGGAAGATATATTGCGGAAAACATACGACTACTACTTAAATTGTGCGAGTATGTAGACAAACATCAATTACCCGCTGTATTATTCTTTACAGACTTTGAAAAAGGTTGTCGATAGTATAAACTATCAAGTTAATTTTGATCATAAAGACACTTTCCCTTAGCCCCGTCCGTCGGATGGAGACGTAAACCGGGCGGTCCCGTGTATCGGTCTATCCTCCGAGCACGTTAAAGAACCATAGGAATCTATTCGATAATAAGAGTAGGGCAGGTTCCCGGATTCCTATGTATACTTCCCCTCTCTCTGGGGCGGCTCTAAATAACCTATACTGTGTTGATGAGCCGTTAAACAACATTCAATTCAATTCAATTCCATATAATACAAAGAGGCGACTGTCAGGGATGCCCGTTATCTCAAATTGCATTTATCGTGCTGTTGTTTTTATTTGCATTGAACTTCTGTCTTATTCAATTTCTAATATTAAAACCATTAAAGGAATTACTTGGACATGAAATAAAAACTATGATATTTGCAGACGAAAAGACAATTTAAACCGATGCAATGAAAATTCTTTAATATATTTCTAGACCTGTTTAGCTTCACATCCGGTATAATACTTAACATTAATAATATTTTAAAAGCTTACTGAAACACTCCAATATGTTGCGAATATGAGCAATTTCAGTGCAATTCACATGAAGAAAAAACACCCGGAATGGGTTTTCAATGCAGGTTTTAAAACTGCGTGAATTTGTGGCAACATAGAAAGCTTATATTAATCGGTAAACTAGCTATTATTATATCATGTACATATCCAAAGTTAAGTTACCTACCATCTGTTCTACAAAATCGACATCCTAATTAAATAGTGCACATTAAACAAATAGTATGTATGCATTTATTTGAGACGGAAAATCTGGGAAGATTTAAGGAGGTCTGAAAATGATAGATGTCCACGTTAAAGGCAAGCGAATTAATGAAAAGGGCATTAAAAACATATGTTTAAATATAAATACCGTATTCGAGTATTTTCAAACAGAAGGTAATGATTTCAAACATTTGTGATTTGTGCAGCTTGTATGTTGAAAGTATAAAATAAAATTATTTTGGAGTGCAATCATACACAAAGATTTATGGCGGATCTGACAATATTTCTGAAGAAAAAAAATAAACGTATCATTTATCTTATATTTGTTAATAAATGCCAACGAACAGAATGGATAATGTTTAAATGTTACCATTCTAGAAAGTATTTTCAGAGGTGTTGCTTCTTTCATTATTTCTCATGAACAGACTCAATAAAACCAAGTCTGCTGCTTTATTCTCTTAATTATGTTTGTTGCTCCCGAAGAATCACCTTTATCAGTAGTTATTAACATTCACACTAGCGTTTGTTTAGTGCAGTGTGGCGGCTGTAAAAAGTCTCCCCGTGCTACGAATCAGTAGTGTTATTTTTACTGGTCCTTTGGGACCAACGAGCCCAATATAGGTGGCTTTGAAGTAGAATACCGCTTAAGCCGGTGCTAGGGGGCTTGAGAGTTGTTGCTTCTTTCATTACTTCTCATGAACAGACTCAATAAAACCTAGTCTGCTGCTTTATTCTCTTAATTGTGTTTGTTGCTCCCAAAGGATCCTTTATCAGTATTTATTATCGAAAAAAAAATAGCAAAGATGCGCGATAAATTCGAACAGCGGTACTTCAAATTAAGTCATTTTTTACAAATAGCAGACTGAGACAAAAAAAACATGGAATGAATCTCTTCTTCCTTTCTGTCTATTATATCCGTCTTTTATTTGATGGTACTAATAAAAATGGGTGTTAAGCGGGTATGCCACAGCAAACGAAACGACGGATTTAACGTAAAAGAGTGAGTGAGAGTATAAAAAAGAAAGAGAGCACATGCATGTAAACTTCAACGAAACACAGATAATAGCCTATACTACCTTCAAAATGATAGTTTGTACGATAGCTTCTTCCGTCATTTGTCAGATAAATTACTGTAACAAATATTAAGAAATATAAAAATATCGGACAGGGAAAGCAGCATTCAAGGACGACAGTCAACCACAAAACACAAAAACAAACATGCAAACAGACAAACGAGAAGGCAAAAGTAATAAAAAAATGCAAACGACATCACAAATACAAAAAGGTTGACAATAGGGCTACCGCCTTGGAACGGTCAGTGGCAACAAAGGCCACTGGGGGTTTAAACCAGTTCTAGGGTGCACCAAACCTCACACTTACCCTACTGTCATCCCATTAAAACAGGACAGTGTAAATAAGGAAGGACGCCGAACATTATTTTATGCAATGTCCGTTTTATTTAAATGAACGACTTCGTCTTTTTCACGCTACCCGTCAATTTCACCCGCTCAGCGTTCGTGTATTTTTATTTGGAAAAGATAGTTATACAGATAAAGATAATAGCACTATTTTTAATCATGTTCAAATATACATTAAAGATACTAAACGATTTGATAACGACTAGGCATGATATACACTGTTATGTGACAACCGCTCGGGGCAGGATCCTACAACCACAGCATCATCACTCATTCCTTCTTGTTTAGTTTTTCCTAGAACTTTATTCTACTTACTCCTCTCCTTTTTTCTTTTTCTTTCGTTCATCGAAAAATGTATTTGAATATTTTATGTTAATTGTATTGCCATCTTGTTAGCTGTTAATTACAATATTGTTGGGACGGGCCGTTATTAATGTTGGAAGAACTTGTGGCCCAACCCTTTTGCTTGTATATAGAAGAAAAGCAATAAAATATGTTTAAAGTAAAGTAAATAAAGAAATCCCCGCCATGATATTATCTCTAACCAACAAAGCAGCATCAATAGGCAATATAAGTAGAACACAAATATGCTCGTGTAAATATAATACAAATAAAAAACAATAGCCCAGAAAGCCACAATGAAGGTACTCAATGACTTGGCAGAAGCCAGAGCAACAAGAGAATAAACCATTAAGGGCACGACAGGAAAGATCATAGACAAACATCAAACGCCACTGTCCGAATGGACTTTAGGTAGGCGTCATCATAGGCTCCACAGCCTGTCCGGTCATCGTACAATTAAAAAGGAAAGCATAGTGGCGAACTGTAAAAGGGTCCACCACCAAGCATGCAGTACGTTGCAAAACCATACAACTCATTTTTTAATAACCTATATAAAGCATAGAATGTGTAACACATTTTTATGAATAACCTATATAAAGCATAGAATGTGTAAACACATTTTTATGAATAACCTATATAAAGCATAGAATGTGTAACACATTTTTATCTTGTAGTAAATAATCTCTATCTCAGGATATTGTAGTATACTGAACAAAAAAAGAAACTTCCGCTGAGGTTGATGCTGATTGTCTAGACATGCAGCAAAACAGAAAAAAAATAATGATGTTTTAAGAATAATTAGATAGACCGCCAACAATAGTCCAAACATTTTTTTTTTTTTAAAAGATCAGTACACAAGGGAGTTAGCCCCCTTTTCTAAAAACAGGCATTTTGGGCACAAAAAACAAGAAATTAAATCTACGAAAATTACCGAAATTTGTCCGAGACAATATTCCCTATATGTTCCGTACCAGAAAAGTTCACACAAAAAATAACACAGATTGTGTAGATGGCATCTTTTGATTATCAACATTCATCAAATTACCTCCCTTTAACATTTCCATATCATACATAAAAGATTATTGCTTGGCAAATTTGAAACTGTTTAGTACTCACCTAAGTGTGCTTACAAACACCAAACATTGTTTTATTAAAACGCTTTCATACGCCCTCAATACTGGCCTATGGAAATACCAGCAAAAAAGTCGGACGTTTCTTTTTTGTTCAGTATATAAAATGCTAAGCATGAAAAGTTGTTTGTTTGTTTGTTTGTATGATGTTTTAACATTTTCAACACATGCAAGGTTATATATGACGGCCGATTTTTTGTGGTGGAGGCAGACCATTCATTTTTCCTGGGTAGAACCAGTACTGCCCGTCGTCCGGTCCAAATTACTTTTCTTATAATAAGCAAAACAACCACTAATCTGATTTAAACACCAGCGGCCCTTTTGCCACCGACCGCTCCAGGGCGGTACACTTATGGACTGACCGCTCCAGGGCAGTTCACTTATGGACTGATGGACTGACCGCTCCAGGGCGGTACACTTATGGACTGATGGACTGACCGCTCCAGGGCGGTACACTTATGGACTGATGGACTGACCGCTCCAGGGCGGTACACTTACGGACTGACCGCTCCAGGGTGGTACACTTATGGTCAGCCCTTTATGTTTGTGGTGTCGCATACTTTGTTGCATTTAATTGTTCTTTGTTTTGACTGCGTGATGATTGTGTTCTGGGAATTGTACATTTCCTGTTCAAAATGTTTATTGACTGTGTTCTGGGAATTCTACATTTCCTGTTCAAAATGTTTATTGACTGTGTTCTGGAAATTCTACATTTCCTGTTCAAAACGTATACATACGTTTACAATCCTGATGAGGAAAGGTGAAAATAAATGTACTGACATTCTTTTTTATTCTTCCGGAAACGTGCAAGATAGAAGCCACAACACCCGGATACAATTGCGACAGAATAAGGGTTACTGTATATTGAATTGAAAATACTACACTAAAGTTGCAAACACATAAATTTAATTGATATGGGTCGATATTTTGCGCTTGTTATAGAATGACTCCAGATTGAAGTGTACTTGTTACTGAAACATTTTATTTCAAGTGCAACTCTTGCGAATTCACATATTGAATTATCCCACCCGCTATTTGCTGCATGAAGTTAAATGCATTTTCACGCAACAGTTTTATGAAGAAAACAATCAATAGCAAGATCAATGGATAAAACATTGACCCCTGAGTGGTGCCATGTTCCACGATGCCATTTGTATTAACTAACGTATCTTTCATGGCACGGCTTTGTGACAGTTCCAGAAGTCAGTTCAGGTTGTAAAATATATTACCTTTCACTTTTAAGTTGGGTTCCAAGAAGTCAGTTCATGTGGTAAATTATATTACCTTGCTCTTTTAGGTTGGGTTCCAAGAAGTCAGTTCATGCGGTAAAATATATTACCTTTCACTTTTAAGTTGGGTTCCAAGAAGTCAGTTCATGTGGTAAAATATATTACCTTTCACTTTTAACTTGGGCTCCAAGAAGTCAGTTCATGCGGTAAAATGTATTACCTTGCACTTTTAAGTTGGGCTCCAAGAAGTCAGTTCATGTGGTAAAATATATTACATTGCACTTTTAAGTTGAGCTCCAAGAAGTGAGTTCATGTGGTAAAATATATTACCTTGCACTTTTAAGTTGGGTTCCAAGAAGTCAGTTCATGTGGTAAAATGTATTACCTTGCACTTTTAAGTTGGGTTCCAAGAAGTCAGTTCATGTGGTAAAATATATTACATTGCACGTTTAAGTTGAGCTCCAAGAAGTCAGTTCATGTGGTAAAATATATTACATTGCACTTTTAAGTTGAGCTCCAAGAAGTCAGTTCATGTGGTAAAATATATTACATTGCACTTTTAAGTTGAGCTCCAAGAAGTCAGTTCATGTGGTAAAATATATTACCTTGCACTTTTAAGTTGGGTTCCAAGAAGTCAGTTCATGTGGTAAAATGTATTACCTTGCACTTTTAAGTTGGGTTCCAAGAAGTCAGTTCATGTGGTAAAATATATTACATTGCACGTTTAAGTTGAGCTCCAAGAAGTCAGTTCATGTGGTAAAATATATTACATTGCACTTTTAAGTTGAGCTCCAAGAAGTCAGTTCATGTGGTAAAATATATTACATTGCACTTTTACTCCAAGAAGTCAGTTCATGTGGTAAAATATATAACATTGCACTTTTAAATTGGGTTCCAAGAAGTGAGTTCATGTGGTAAAATATATTACCTTGCACTTTTAAGTTGGGTTCCAAGAAGTCAGTTCATGTGGTAAACTATATTACATTGCACTTTTAAGTTGGGTTCCAAGAAGTCAGTTCATGTGGTAAAATATATTACATTGCACTTTTAAGTTGAGCTCAAGAAGTCAGTTCATGTGGTAAAATGTATTACATTGCACTTTTACTCCAAGAAGTCAGTTCATGTGGTAAAATATATTACATTGCACTTTTAAGTTGAGCTCAAGAAGTCAGTTCATGTGGTAAAATGTATTACATTGCACTTTTACTCCAAGAAGTCAGTTCATGTGGTAAAATATATTACATTGCACTTTTAAGTTGGGTTCCAAGAAGTGAGTTCATGTGGTAAAATATATTACATTTCACTTTTAAGTTGGGTTCCAAGAAGACAGTTCATATGGTAAAATATATTACATTGCACTTTTAAGTTGGGTTCCAAGAAGTCAGTTCATGTGGTAAAATATATTACATTGCACTTTTATGTTGAGTTCCAAGAAGTCAGTTCATGTGGTAAAATGTATTACATTGCACTTTTACTCCAAGAAGTGAGTTCATGTGGTAAAATATATTACCTTGCACTATTAAGTTGGGTTCCAAGAAGTCAGTTCATGTGGTAAAATATATTACATTTCACTTTTAAGTTGGGTTCCAAGAAGACAGTTCATATGGTAAAATATATTCGTTGCACTTTTAAGTTGGGTTCCAAGAAGTCAGTTCATGTGGTAAAATATATTACATTGCACTTTTAAGTTGAGCTCAAGAAGTCAGTTCATGTGGTAAAATGTATTACATATCACTTTTACTCCAAGAAGTCAGTTCATGTGGTAAAATATATTACATTGCACTTTTAAGTTGGGTTCCAAGAAGTCAGTTCATGTGGTAAAATATATTACATTTCACTTTTAAGTTGGGTTCCAAGAAGACAGTTCATATGGTAAAATATATTACATTGCACTTTTAAGTTGGGTTCCAAGAAGTCAGTTCATGTGGTAAAATATATTACATTGCACTTTTATGTTGAGTTTCAAGAAGTCAGTTCATGTGGTAAAATATATTACATTGCACTTTTAAGTTGGGTTCCAAGAAGTGAGTTCATGTGGTAAAATATATTACCTTGCACTTTTAAGTTGGGTTCCAAGAAGTCAGTTCATGTGGTAAAATATATTACATTTCACTTTTAAGTTGGGTTCCAAGAAGACAGTTCATATGGTAAAATATATTACATTGCACTTTTAAGTTGGGTTCCAAGAAGTCAGTTCATGTGGTAAAATATATTACATTGCACTTTTATGTTGAGTTCCAAGAAGTCAGTTCATGTGGTAAAATATATTACATTGCACTTTTAAGTTGGGTTCCAAGAAGTCAGTTCATGTGGTAAAATATATTACATTGCACTTTTATGTTGAGTTCCAAGAAGTCAGTTCATGTGGTAAAATGTATAACATTGCACTTTTAAGTTGAGCTCCAAGAAGGCAGTTCATGTGGTAAAATGTATTACATTGCACTTTTAAGCTGAGCTCCAAGAAGTCAGTTCATGTGGTAAAATATATTACATTGCACGTTTAAGTTGGGTTCCAAGAAGTCAGTTCATGTGGTAAAATATATTACATTGCACGTTTAAGTTGAGCTCCAAGAAGTCAGTTCATGTGGTAAAATATATTACATTGCACTTTTAAGTGGAGCTCCAAGAAGTCAGTTCATGTGGTAAAATATACTACATTGCACTTTTAAGTTGGGTTCCAATAAGTCAGTTCATGTGGTAAAATATATTACCTTTCACTTTTAAGTTGGGTTCCAAGAAGTCAGTTCATGTGGTAAAATATATTACATTGCACTTTTAAGTTGGGTTCCAAGAAGTCAGTTCATGTGGTAAAATATATTACATTGCACTTTTAAGTTGGGTTCCAAGAAGTGAGTTCATGTGGTAAAATATATTACCTTGCACTTTTAAGTTGGGTTCCAAGAAGTCAGTTCATGTGGTAAAATATATTACATTTCACTTTTAAGTTGGGTTCCAAGAAGACAGTTCATATGGTAAAATATATTACATTGCACTTTTAAGTTGGGTTCCAAGAAGTCAGTTCATGTGGTAAAATATATTACATTGCACTTTTATGTTGAGTTCCAAGAAGTCAGTTCATGTGGTAAAATATATTACATTGCACTTTTAAGTTGGGTTCCAAGAAGTCAGTTCATGTGGTAAAATATATTACATTGCACTTTTATGTTGAGTTCCAAGAAGTCAGTTCATGTGGTAAAATGTATAACATTGCACTTTTAAGTTGAGCTCCAAGAAGGCAGTTCATGTGGTAAAATGTATTACATTGCACTTTTAAGCTGAGCTCCAATAAGTCAGTTCATGTGGTAAAATATATTACATTGCACGTTTAAGTTGGGTTCCAAGAAGTCAGTTCATGTGGTAAAATATATTACATTGCACGTTTAAGTTGAGCTCCAAGAAGTCAGTTCATGTGGTAAAATATATTACATTGCACTTTTAAGTGGAGCTCCAAGAAGTCAGTTCATGTGGTAAAATATACTACATTGCACTTTTAAGTTGGGTTCCAATAAGTCAGTTCATGTGGTAAAATATATTACCTTTCACTTTTAAGTTGGGTTCCAAGAAGTCAGTTCATGTGGTAAAATATATTACATTGCACTTTTAAGTTGGGTTCCAAGAAGTCAGTTCATGTGGTAAAATATATTACATTGAACTTTTAAGTTCAGCTCCAAGAAGTCAGTTCATGTGGTTAAATATATTACATTGCACTTTTATGTTGAGTTCCAAGAAGTCAGTTCATGTGGTAAAATGTATAACATTGCACTTTTAAGTTGAGCTCCAAGGAGGCAGTTCATGTGGTAAAATATATTACATTGCACTTTTAAGTTGAGCTCCAAGAAGTCAGTTCATGTGGTAAAATATACTACATTGCACTTTTAAGTTGGGTTCCAATAAGTCAGTTCATGTGCTAAAATATATTACATTGCACTTTTAAGTTGAGCTCCAAGAAGTCAGTTCATGTGGTAAAATATATTACATTGCACTTTTAAGTTTAGCTCCAAGAAATCAGTTCATGTGGTAAAATATATTACCTTTCACTTTTAAGTTGGGTTCCAAGAAGTCAGTTCATGTGGTAAAATATATTACATTGCACTTCAAATTTGGTTTCCAAGAAGTCAGTTCATGTGGTAAAATATATTACATTGAACTTTTAAGTTCAGCTCCAAGAAGTCAGTTCATATGGTAAAATATATAACATTGCACTTTTAAGTTGGGTTCCAAGAAGTCAGTTCATGTGGTAAAATACATTACATTGCACTTTTAAGTTGAGCTCCAAGAAGTCAGTTCCTGTTGTAAAATATATTCCATTGCACTTTTAAGTTGGGCTCCAAGAAGTCAGTTCATGTGGTAAAATATATTACCTTGCACTTTTAAGTTGGGTTCCAAGAAGTCAGTTCAGGTGGTAAAATATATTACTTTTCACTTTTAAGTTGGGTTCCAAGAAGTCAGTTCAGGTGGTAAAATATATTACATTTCTTTTTTAAGTTGGGTTCCAAGAAGTCAGTTCATGTGGTAAAATATATTACATTGCACTTTTAAGTTGAGCTACAAGAGGTCAGTTCATGTGGTAAAATATATTACATTGCACTTTTAAGTTGGATTCCAAGAAGTCAGTTCATGTGGTAAAATATATAACATTTCACCTATAAGTTAAGCTTCAAGAAGTGCGTTCATGTAGCAAAATATATTACTTTGCACTTTTAAGTTGGGTTCCAAGAAGTCAGTTCAGGTGGTAAAATATATTACCTTTCACTTTTATGTTGGGTTCCAAGAAGTCAGTTCATGTGGCAAAATATATTACCATGCACTTTTAAGTTGGGTTCCAAGAAATCAGTTCATGTGGTAAATATATTACCTTTCACTTTTAAGTTGGGTTCCAAGAAGTCAGTACAGGTGGTAAAAATATATTACCTTTTACTTTTAAGTCGAGTTTCAAAAGTCAGTTCATGTGGTAAAATGTATTACCTTGCACTTTTAAGTTGGGTTCCAAGAAGTCAGTTCAGGTGGTAAAATGTATTACCTTTCACTTTTAAGTTGGGTTCCAAGAAGTCAGTTCAGGTGATAAAATGTATTACCTTGCAATTTTAAGTTGGGTTCATGTGGTAAAATATATTAACTTTCACTTTTAAGTTGGGTTCCAAGAAGTCAGTTCAGGTGGTAAAATATACTACCTTTCACTTTTAAGTTGGGTTCCAAGAAGTCAGTTCAGGTGGTAAAATATATTACCTTTTACTTTTAAGTTGGGTTCCAAGAAGTC
The DNA here is from genome assembly GCA_037043455.1 of Cyrtodaria siliqua. NCBI lineage: Eukaryota > Metazoa > Mollusca > Bivalvia > Adapedonta > Hiatellidae > Cyrtodaria > Cyrtodaria siliqua. The sequence continues at coordinate 149,125 of JAWPHD010002141.1, read as the reverse complement.
AGTTCATGTGGTAAATTATATTACCTTTCACTTTTATGTTGGGTTCCAAGAAGTCAATTCAGGTGGTAAAATATATTACCTTTCACTTTTAAGTTGGTTTCCAAGAAGTCAGTTCAGGTGGTAAAATATATTTCCTTGCACTTTTAAGTTGGGTTCCAAGAAGTCAATTCAGGTGGTAAAATATATTACCTTTCACTTTTATGTTGGGTTCCAAGAAGTCAATTCAGGTGGTAAAATATATTACCTTTCACTTTTAATCTGGGTTCCAAGAAGTCAGTTCAGGTAATAAAATGTATAACCTTGCACTTTTAAGTTGGGTTCAAAGAAGTCAGTTCAGGTGGTGAAATATAGTACCTTTCACTTTTAAGTTGGGTTCCAAGAAGTCAGTTCATGTGGTAAAATGTATTACCTTTCACGTTTAATTTGGGTTCTAAGAAGTCAGTTCATGTGGTAAAATATATTACCTTGCACTTTTAAGTTGGGTCCAAGAAGTAAGTTCATGTGGTAAAATATATTACCTTTCACTTTTAAGCTGGGTTCCAAGATTTCAGTTCATGTGGTAAAATATATTACCTTTCACTTTTATGTTGGGTTCCAAGAAGTCAGTTCATGTGGTAAAATGTATTACCTTTCACTTTTAAGTTGGGTTCCAAGAAGTCAGTTCATGTGGTAAAATGTATTACCTTAACACTTTTATGTTGGGTTCCAAGAAGTCAGTTCATGTGGTAAAATATATTACCTTTCACTGTTAAGTTGAGCTCCAAAAAGTCAGTGCATGTGGTAAAATATATTACCTTGCACTTTTAAGTTGGGTTCCAAGAAGTCAGTTTATGTGGTAAAGATATATAGGACTTTTTAAGTGGCCGTCCTAGAAATTTTAAGTGGCCGTACTAGAAACAAGTTTATATGGTAAAATGCTTTTGTAAAGCTTTGACTGTGTGCTTTAAGGGCTACACAACTAACGCTTATTGCAAATAAAAAAAAAATATAGTGGTTGAAAATCAACGCATTTTTCATAGGGGTAATGTTTGCAATATGAGTTGCTACAAAGGTGCATAGGTGTAGGAAATATCGGCATGGAATCTTGGAAACTACATTTCCTGTTCGACTTTCATATATTTTAGGTTACTCGCAAAAAGTGACAAATATACTTCATAAAATTTGAGGTTTAAATTGTATTTAATTATATTTATTTGTGAGTCGAATTCGATAATTAAACAGCATTGTTTTTGTCAAATCACCAGCTTTCAGACATATATATGTGGTCTGATAAATTACTGTAACAAATATTAAACTATACAACTTCTTTATGAATGACCTATATAAATCATAGAATGTGTAACACATGTTTATGAATAACCTATATTAAGCATAGAATATGTAACACATTTTTATGAATGGTGCCACATTCGCTAATTCCACTGCTACAGGTTAGTTTAAAATACCACTATTCTGTCACACCATTCCAAACCCTTTTTCTTTTAATTAGATGTTTAAAAATCATACATTCACTTCATTAGAACGCTAAGGTAAACTGAAACTTACTAAAAAGCGTTTATAAAATAAAGCAAAAAACAATACCATAAACTACAGTGGTATATGCGTTTTGCATGGCACTATTCCAGGAATTTGGGCTTAAGCATCTATGAAAACTACTATTAAACCCCCAGTACTCCATAATGTATTGTACATTAATGAGTATAATAATTAAAGAGGTACATTAATGAGTAAATCAATTATAGTAATACATTAGTGAATGTACGAGCTCGTATTAATTATAAAGGTTTGATTTCTTTGTGCCACATGCTATTGTTCCTACATGTCAGCTTCATCGTCAGCTTCATCGTCAGCTTTCATCGTCAGCTTCATCGTCAGCTTTCATCTTCAGCTTTCATCGTCAACACCCCGTGTATCGGTCTATCATCCGAGCGCGTTAAAGAACCATAAAAATATATCCGATATGAGAGTAGAGCACGGTTCCAGGATTCCTATGTATCCTTCCCCTCTCTCTGGGGGCGGCTCTAAATAACCTATACTGTGTTGATGAGCCGTTAACCAACATTTAATTCAATTCATCGTCAGCATAATCACCACCGCCATGTGTTCATTTAGTTTGTTACAAGTCTATTAAACATGTATGCAGTATTAACATTTCTTTCTTTTGCAGTGTATCCACGTCCCTTATATTTGTAAATGTGTTACAGTATTGTCTCTATTTCTAAAAGAATTAACTTTAAACTATATTCGTCTATCCTGTCTTATTTTACTGGTCCGTGTAAATGTTGCATGGTTTCTTACTGGTGAAGATTTCTCTTTATAGCCTCTATCCTATACATAAACCAGCTAACTAAAAACCCTCAAGAAAGACCTTGGCCAAAGACGCTGTGCATACATTTTATTACCAATATCGTTTTGTTTGTAAACATTTCATTTATTGACTGTTTTATAGTCGTGTCATAGTTTTTTCCATATTGATAATTAATAGTAGGACTATGTGTTGTTGCTAATAAAACGCGTGATGATCGACTCAGATTCATTGGTTTGACAATTGACAATTGGCACATGTTAGGGTTTCCACGCGTTATTGTACTAGTGATAATTGAGTTTAATACAAAGCGTTTGTATAGCCGTGAAAATGAGAAAACAATATAATATTTGGTGTGATATGTATGATACAAATCCTTTATAATAATTTGAGAGTGTCATTATCATGAAAAACAGCTTATTTACACGTGTTGTTGTGATAATGTACTATACTAAATCTGAAACGAAAGTGAGACATCAACTTAAGTGGTGTCAATAAAAAATGAAATGTGTTGATTCAACCCAGTAGGCTTACAAAGTATGTATCCAGATCTTCGAGGTTGCTTATACGTTATCGCATATATTTCGCCAAAATGAGGTTTCCTTCGGATTTGTCTTTCAGGCCGGAGGGCGTTATTTGGATAACTGTTATCTTGTTGACAGTCGTCAGGGTCATGGAAGGAGGAACTCTGGTGGAAGGAGCTTTTTTTCTCACTTTTATTGTTGTTTAACTCTATGCCTTGGACCTGGGGAAAGTATAGTTTCCAAATGTTAGCACAAAATATATAACAGAAACAAGCGATGTGCTCATAATCAAACGCATCACTGAAATTACAAATATACTTGAGAATGCAAAAACCTTCTTCTTTCAGCTAACCCTAACCCAAACCCTTATCCCTAACTCTGACACGTACCAAAACAACTGACTGAAATCCATGCCAAAGAAAGATGTAGGCTACCCATGTTTAATGAACAGTTCGACTAGGGTGGACTAAGGTGTTTCCTTAACACTTGATAATATTAAAGTGTTATACTTCATTGCTCCGTGTTTTGCATATTTGGGAAACATGGGATCCAAATTATGTGGTGTTTATGACGTATTTACAACGGCATGTGTGGCTATCGGGCAGAAATAAACCACTGAATATCCCTCACAGAGGTGAAATGCTTGAACTTTCTTGACCTCTGTTCAGATTCCTCGAAATTTTAAAGTTGTATCTCTTCATTTAGTCATTTGTGTCATGCGTATTAAATCGGTCAAATATGTTACCCAGTGTGGTATTTTTAGGTGCCACATGAGTTTTGGCTGAAAAAAAACAACATTGAACAAAACGCGGTTCTCCGGCATATATAGTATTTTGAACAAACAATAAAGATGCTCATTATACAGGTTGTTCGTTTTAACCGGAGAGGGGGCGGGTTCCTCTCATATTAACTAAATTAACCTTTGTTATGTTGATTAAACCCAGTTAAACTCTATGCAACCCCGAAGTTGTGATCAGGTAATATAGTCACATTGATCCCACGTGCACCACACACGTGCACTATTGCACCATCAATATATACAAATAAGAAGCTTCTCTATAGCCGTTTAAACCCAGGGGAGGGATTTATTGCCTGCTCGCCACATCAAAAGAAGGCGTCTGACTGTGTTTTGTATAGCACAGTAAACAGTGTTTCACAGTTACGAGCAATCTTAAACGGGCTTCTTCAGAAATTACTCCTAGGTGTCTTGCAATATTAATGAGCAACTGGTCCATGAAGTTAATGAAATGGTTTTAATTGATTTATAATTAAGTTTCGATCGATACAGAATGTGAAAAGGTGCTTGAAAGACCGTGGGAGAATCACGTTCTCGGACTTATTCAATTTACGTGTTACTATATGTTCACTACAGCGTAGTAAGACAATTTTGGTACTTTGATAACCATATATAGAATTCACTGATATATACATGTATTTGTTGATCGTTTATTTAATTCCTTAGTCGATTCAAAAAGGTTTCGTGCAACCAGTTGTGGGCTAGGTTGATTTTAATACAGTTAATGTAATGCGGAATGTTAATGAAACAATAACAGTTCTTCAACAACAAAATATAAAACTTTTAAAATACGGGTTCTGGATAGAGATCGGCGTTGATGGACGACTGTACCGAAATTAGTGAAGTTAGAAACAGAACGCTGATTTAATTATAGTTAAAATAAATATCAATACGTGTGGAAATGGTTTGAAAAATACTTGAGAATAATAAATAAATGAGAAAGTGTAAAAGATTTGTGAAATGTAAACAGATACAAAAATCGCAGTATAGTTCAGAAGTGGTCAAATCACGTTATTATGCTTGGAGTTTGAAATAAGTTCCTGTCAGAAGTATGTTTATTATCGTAGTCTCTATATTTAGAAAAACACCAAATGTGAAATTCATCTTTGTTTGTATAATAATAATAATAATAATAATAAAGACTTTATTTAACTCATTTGAAACTAGTCAATCTTCTATGAGGCCCTCAACAATATATATTATACAATATTTACAAAGATATGTGATATACATTTAAGATGAATTGTAGTATATTCATTCATAAAGTAACGGAAATACATGTATGTCCAAAACTGAGTTGCAAGACTTAGTCATTATTATATGGTTTGGTTAATCCACTGTAAATACAATGTTTTGAAATAATTAACAGATTGGGCATTTTGTATATGGTTCCCTGATTAATACAAGCAACACAGAAATGTTAAAGGGGGTACATCAGGATTTTTCTGGAAACATCTTAAAATATAAAATTGTTCCAGTTCATGATAAAACACTTATATCAATCAAAATATTATGTTAGAACCATTTTGTTAATGTCTAAACTTTGAAAACACCATTTAGCTAGGACGGAATCGGACGTAAAATGGTGCGTCACCTAGGATAGCACGTATTACTGTGCAGAATGAATTTCTTTGCAAATAAGGGATAATTTTTAGGCTCATTAATTATGTTTTGGCCATGTAAAATAGAAAATATTAATATTTTTCAATTTTAAGTCGGACACCTAGACCCCCATGAAAAGCCTGATGTACTCCCTTTAATTCTAAATACTTCAGCTGTTGCAAATTAAAATGGATACAATGTAATTTATATGCAAATTTAAAAATGCACGTTTTTTTGCATTTTCAAAGTTGCATTCTCTTCTATTGGTTTGAGTGTGTAATGCCCTAAGTTATATTATATGACTTTAGAACGCATTATTAGTTATACACAACTTTAGAACACAGTATAATTGAAGTTTTGGAATAAGTTCTTCAGATATATTTTTAAAACTACAGACTGGAACTCCTGCTAGATTCCAGTCTGCGATGCAATTTAATAACATTTTAATGGCCATAGTCTTGCATTAAATGCAAAAACTCGAGTTTATGATTCTGTGTTTCTGCCCTTTACAAGCTGTGCATAATTGTTTTAATTCTTTTCAGCTTAGATACTAATGATTAATTAAGATCTGTATCTAATATGACCATATATGGCGTCGTGAAAACCTGATAAATTGCTCTGATCATTTTCCATCGCTCTAACATTCACTTGGCCGGAAGCGTGATTTAATCAATGTCTCTGCTGGAACGAAAACGTTAGTGCACCGTCGCTCTGCTGCTATAGAAGGGAAAAGCGACACAAATCAACTAATATCATTTTCTCTTAATTGAATCTTCCGATTGTCTTCACTAATGTTGATAAAATGTAATTTTGGAATAAATCAGAACCATATTGGGTACTCCCTGGCGAGAGATCGACGCTGTAATCGCATTAGTTGAAATCACGCGAGACTTGAAGTGCACAATAACTCACAGAAGTGTGTACGGTTAGATGCTTTCGAATGTTTTGCTGCTTTTTTTGGAAAAGGGCTCACTATCGATGAAGGTGTATATTTTGTTAGTTTAAATGGTGCTTTACGTCAATTTAGCACATGTTAGGCCATATATGACGGTCGATTGTTTTGTGGTGACACTCTCTCACTTACAAGTTGAGCTCTCATTGGGATTCGAACACAATATATGTATATCTGTATGGGTGGGGCGGGAATCTAAATTCCTACATATGAGTGGAATAAAGGCAGCCAGCAAACCAAAGAATTACCGCTGAAATTACCTTGTTAAATTAATATCTAAACGAAGCCACAGCAGTCCTACATGTGTTATAGAAAGAACGGACTTTTACTATGATTGTTTTATTGCAGCGTTTAAATGTTGACATGATCCACCCACAAACTCACAGAAAAACGTGCAAAAGAAGCATTAATCATGGCATGGTGCCCTTAACTGACCTTATTCCATAGCCAAAAATGCGTCAAAACCCCTAAGTATGTTACTTATCTGCCTAATTGAATAATTTGTTAAAACTATTTATCTAATGGCCAGTTTAATGATCCTTTAAAAGTTTAATTGTAGTTGGAAGCGGTTAGACACGTAAATGTAGCATTCCAATGGCCCCTGGCAAGGTTTCATGGACTATCATGTTTTAAGTTAAAAATATTTAACAGTGTTATATTTGTATTGACACATCATAAAATTGTTCACACCTTGTCTCTTTACCTTAGGCTGATAGAAATATTCTTTTAAGAAATACTTCCTTTAATTGCAGTATTTTATTTTAAACGTGACGTTTATTATCAGTACAGATGGTAAGCATAGTTTCAACATGTTTGAAACAACCCATAAGTAGTAGAAACTATTCAAGCATTCTGGAGCTAAAGATCAAATATCGATATAAGAATGTTTGAATTCCCCACCCGCTGTCATCGCCACTTTCAAGATAATATATATCTGTAAATTGTCTATAATGTTTTCGCTTAATAAATGATATGCATTTGGTCCCACATTCATGATTATTCATGATTATTCACCTCCTATTTGCCCACAGACCTATTTCTTATTAGGTCAGTAGGCTGACTTACTCTTCGTTGAAAATGATGACTTTCAATATCAAAATATGTGTCAAAGAACATACTTAAAGTGTTTTTCTATAGAAAAGCGACGCATATTTTTCAAGTCGGTATATATTTCAAATATTTGCATTGACAAAATACAAGAAAAATAATTTGGATTGGAACAAACGAACGATACAAAACGAATACATTTCCGATATATAGATCAAAGAGTATCAATGAAAAGTAATGACATTTCCAATAATTATGTTAGATAGTTCCAGTTCATTGTGGGTTATAGGTATTATACAAACGTGTCAAAACTGTGCCAAGGCCTCGTGTACTTGTTGCGAAATCCTTGACTTTCAGTCAAGCAGGCGTGCAGCATTCACAGACCGCAGCCAAGTAAAACATGCATTTATTTTAGATAATAGATGTATTGAGCAGAATTCCTGTAGTCTCTTTGACAGTGATTGATTTTGATCCTGTCAGTGCCTTTGTGATACATTTTGACATGATTGATTTTTTATCCTGATGGAGTCTCTGCAATATACTTTTTGATAAGCATCTTTGCGATACATTTTGACACGACTGAATTTGATCCTGACAGCGTCTTTGCGATACATTTTGACACAATTGAATTTGATCCTGACAGCGTCTTTGCGATTGAATTTGATCCTGACAGCGTCTCTGCGATACATTTTGACACGATTGAATTTGGTCCTGACAGCGTCTTTGCGATACATTTTGACACGATTGAGTTTGATCCTGACAGCGTCTTTACATTTTGAAACGATTGGTTCTAATTAAGACAGTGTCTTTGATACTCGTTGTGATACATTTTGACACGATTGGGTTTTTTATCCTGACAGCGTCTCTGAAATATACTTTTGTTTTGATACGATTAATTTTGATTCTGACAGCGTCCGAGTCTGCGATATACAAGTATTTTGATACGATTGCTCCTATATTGACATAGTCTGCAATATATGTTGAAACGATTGGTTCTAATTATGACGGTGTATTTGCGATACATGTTGACACGATTGGTTTTGATCCCGACAGCGTCTTTGCGGTACATTTTGAAATGATTGATTTTGATCCTGACAGCGTCTTTGCGGTACATTTTGAAACGATTGGTTCTAATTATGACAGCGTCTTTGCGATAAATTTTGAAACGGTTGATTTTAATCCTGACAGCGTCTTTGCGGTACATTTTGAAACGATTGGTTCTAATTATGACAGCGACTTTGCGATACATTTTGAAATGATTGGTTCTAATTATGACAGCGTGTTTGCGATACATTTTGAAACGATTGATTTTGATCCTGACAGCGTCTTTGCGATAAATTTTGAAATGATTGGTTCTAATTATGACAGCGTCTTTGCGATAAATTTTGAAATGATTGGTTCTAATTGTGACAGCAGTTTGCGATACATTTTGAAATGATTGGTTCTAATTATGACAGCGTCTTTGCGATAAATTTTGAAATGATTGATTTTGATCCTGACAGCGTCTTTGCGATACATTTTGAAACGATTGGTTCTAATTATGACAGTGTTTTTGCGATACATTTTGACACGATTGATTTTGATCCTGACAGCGTCTTTGCGATACATTTTGAAACGATTGGTTCTAATTATGACAGTGTCATCGCGATACAGTTTGAAACGATTGATTTTGATCCTGACAGCGTATTTGCGATACATTTTGACACGATTGGTTCAGATTATGACAGTGTCTTTGCGATACAGTTTGACAGGATTGGTTCTAATTATGACAGTGTATTTGCGATACATTTTGAAACGATTGGTTCTGATTATGACAGTGTCTTTGCGATACATTTTGACACGCTTGGTTCTGATTATGACAGTGTATTTGCGAAACATTTTGATACGATTGATTTTGATCCTGACAGCATATTTGCGATACATTTTGACACGATTGGTTCAGCTTATGACAGTGTCTTTGCGATACATTTTGACACGATTGGTTCTAATTATGACAGTGTATTTTCGACACATTTTGACACGATTGATTTTGATTATGACAGTGTCTTTGCGATACATTTTGACACGATTGGTTCTAATAATGACAGCGTCTTTGCCATGATTAGTTCTAATAATGACAGTGTATTTGCGATACATTTTAACATGATTGGTTCTAATTATGACAGTGTTTTTGCACTACATTTTGACACGATTAGTTCTAATTATGAAAGTGTATTTGCGGTACATTTTGACACGATTGGTTCTGATTACGACAGTATATTTGCGATACATTTTGACTCGATTGGTTCTAAGTATGACAATGTCTTTGCGATACATTTTGACAGGATTGGTTCTAATTATGAAAGTGTATTTGCGATACATTTTGACACGATTGGTTCTGATTATGACAGTGTATTTGCGATACATTTTGACACAATTGATTCTTACTATGACAGTGTATTTGACATTCGTTGTGATACATTTTGACACGATTGGTTTGTTTATCCTGACAGCTTCTCTGAAATATACTTTTGTTTTGATACGATTAATGTTGATATCTGACAGCGTCCGAGTCTGCGATATACTAGTATTTTGATGTGATTGCTGCAATATTGACAGGGTCTCTGCGATACATTTTGACACGATTGATTTTGATCCTGGCAGCGTCTTTGCGATACATTTTGGTATTATTGATTTTGATCCTGGCAGCGCCTCTGCAATATACATTTGTTTGGATAAGATTTATTTTGATCGTAACAGTGTCTTTGCAATTCATTTTGGTACGATTGCTTTTGATCCTGACAGTTTATGCGATTCAGTTTCATACAAAACATATTCATCCTGACAGATTTCTCTGCGATACATTTTGACATGATTGACTTTGCTTCACAGTATCTTTGCGATTCATTTTTATAACATTGAATCTGGTCACGCAAATGCCTCTGCAATACATTTTGACACGATTTATTCTGGTCATGAAAGTTCCTCTAGATACGATTGATTCTGATCCTATTAATCTAAAGGATAAGCGACGGTTAATCTGTGTATAGTTGATCGGCTTAATATACATAATATAGGGATAGTCGACTTACGGCGAATTGCGGGTGTTGTACCTAAATAAGAACACTTGGGACGGAGGCCAGGTTTAACTCACCAGTGAAGTGCCAACTGCATTTATTCCAGTCGATTGCGTTTGAAGATATCTTAATCAAGTTTCAAGTGTCTTTAGAAAAAAGGTTTGATCGAGATTTAGATTAGGAATTAAAAAGATCGTATCTCCCCGATTATTGTTAATTTTATATATGATATACATGTGTGTGTGTGTTCCGTTAATGCAATACTATAAATGTACGCTATCAGTATTTGACTCCTATATAGTATATCTATTCTCAACTCGGCAAAAATGAGCGGTATAATTATACTGGTATTTAATTGCATTATCTGTAGCGTATTATTTTAGGAATTAGTATCAACAGTGGTTGAACATAAATGTAAGAACAGTTAATCGTTCAAAACCATATAAATAGTATATACATCTTCCAGGAATACTTAGCAGAGTGTATGAAATAACATATCACAGGGGCGAATCCCCAGATGAGAGGAACAGGCGCGCGATCCCCTTCAAATATATTCTCCTGGATGTTAGCAGGGTGCGAGCTGGGACTGCCGTTGTTTATCGTTGGTTAACATCTAAAACTGCCTAAAATATACACCAGCACTCATCAAATGACGGAAACCAAAACTTCCCGGGAGATGCCACCGGAACTCCCACTCGCACCCCCTCCCAACACACACACATATACAGACAATTAAACTACATCCACCCTTACACAGTTCCTGATTCCGCACCCTCTCATGTTGTTATATTATAGTTTAAGATTCGTCAACCTTAGTATATAATTGCATTTGACGTAACGATATATGTCGAAAATAAATTATATAATATTTGTCTCCATGGTTTTAAAATAAAATTATCTTTTTTTTTTTAAATATAAAACTGTTTATCAAGTCGTGAAAGAAACAGGATCATCATTAATGAAAAACATGTGATAACTTAATTTACTTGTTTATTGGGTTCGATGACCAGTTTGTATTTGTTTTAGAAAAGTTTCAGTATCTAAATTGAATTGCATATGTTATCAAACAACGTCAGGCAGTTTCTTTCATATATCGGTAACATTATTATAATATCATACTGAGAATGTACCATTCATAGTGTCAGACCCATGATAGGAAATCAGGAAAGGCGTCCGTTAAAAGTGAACGTAGTTTGCCAGACATTAATCTTTAAACAGACAATGTGGAGAGGAAACGGAAAAGACACAATTAAATAGGATATTTGGAGTCGCGTTGGATTAAAAAAAAATAACTCCGGTGTTACTGATCCGATTTGGCTGGTTTTTTTTAACTTTTCCGCTCTCTCATTGATATTAACAACCTGTGCAAGTTTGGTAAAGATCAAACAATAAATGAAGGTGCTAGGGTGTTCACAAGGCAGAAAATGGCATTTTCCAGGGGGAAAAACAAGGGCCATAACTCCGGTGTTACTAATCCGATTAGGATTTTCGAACATGTCCGAGCTTTTATTGATATTAACAATCTGTGCAAGTTTGGTAGAGATTTAATAATAAATGAAGGTGCTAGAGTGTTTACAATGCAAAATATGACATTGTTCATCAAATCAAGGGCCATAACTCCGGTAAAAATAATCCGATTTCGCTGGTTTTCTAACTTGTCCGAGCTTTCATTGATATAAAGACCCTGGCAAAGCTTGGTAAAGATCCGATTAATAATGAAGGTGCTATAGCGTTCACAAGGCAAATGTTAACGGACGACAGACAACTCGCCATCCCACAAGCTCTGCTGGCCTCAGGCCAGTCGAGCTAAAAAGAAAAACAATGTATGTGAGACCTAGCTTTGTAACCGGTTAAAGCGGAACTCTATCTGTATGCAGATTAACTCGACACATACTTAAGTTTGAAATAGAACATACGAAGACGAATATTATAACAGTTTAGTTCCCCTTTTATTCATCGAAAGGTCGTAGAAAATAAATTAAAATATATCTCCTGCAGAAAAAATCCACATTGTTTGTAAAATACTTTGTGTTTAACGCACAAACAGGGCAGGGTCGCAATATTAGAAAGCCGACCATGTTTTCCCTACCTATTATCGCTATGTATAGAGGTTTACCACCACCAATTATATGTAAACCTCCGAGGTGTAGTCGAATGTAGTTCCTATAATAAAAAGTAATCCCTCCTTTTTCGATGGAAATGGGCATTATAAGTAGGGGAAAACTGCCAATTTCTATTGGATTTTGTGGTTATATGTATAAGAAGCGTATTAATAGGTTTTACTGGATCACTGATGAACATTTTCGAAATTTCGACTCTATGCTTACACTATGTGAGCAATGAAAACAGTCGATCAATAAAAACAGCTGTACCCTTGACCTGTTTAGTAAACAAACAAGAACTTTCTTACATGTCTTGTGACCCCACGTTTTCTGGTGATTTTTCAAGTGGAAAAATAGTTTTCTATATAAACATTACACTGCTGCATTATCCATACTTGAGTTGAATTTGCAGCAAATCATTACTATGTGACACTTTAACATTGGTGTCTATGGGGAAAATAATTAGTGCTTTCATACCTAGAGAACCTGGCAAACGATGCGCAGGCAAATGGTGTTACATAGATACGCAGGCAAATGCTACTATACAGGTATGCAGGCAAATGGTGCTATTTAGATATGCAGGCAGCTGCTGCTATATAGATACACAGGCAACCGATACGCAGGCAACTGCTGTTATATAGATACGAAGGCAACTGCTGTTATATAGATACGCAGACAACTGCTGAAATATGATACGCAGGCAACTGCTGCTATATAGATACGCAGGCAAGAGCTGTTATATAGATACGCAGGCAACTGCTATACATACGCAGCCAAATGAAACTATATAGACACGCAGATAACTGCTGCTATACAGATACGCAGGCAACTTCTGCTATACAGATACGCAGGCAAATGATTCTATATAGATACGCAGGCAAATGCTGCTATATAGATACGCAGGCAAATGCTGCTATACAGATACGCAGGCAACTGCTGCTATACAGATACGCAGGCAAATGATGATATATAGATACGCAGGCAACTGCTGCTATATAGATACGCAGGCAAATGCTGCTATATAGATACGCAGGCAAATGCTGCTATACAGATATGCAGGCAACTACGGCTATATAGATAGGAAGGCACATTTTGATATGTAAATGGAGCTGATTTATGGATTCATGTTAACCTACATTTCATTGGCCTAACGGTATCATACCAGTATGATGCAATACGAAAAATAATGTTGTAGAAATTATCAAATCTTATCAGTTTATTATATCTATTTTTAAATATAGCATGCAATTTACAACCCTCGGTTCCAAGTCTGTGAATTATCATCAGGTAAAAACGAAATAGGTTATGACTTTAAAGCATAAGCAAACAAACTGTAAACAAATAGTAAACACAAACCGAACTTCAGGTACAAAATGAAGCTTAACAAACACGGGAGGAGTGAATGGGATTGCGTGGTCGGGAACACGATAGCAATGAATGGAATTGCGTGGTCGGGAACACGATAGCAGTGAATGGAATGGCGTCGCCGAGTTTGTGTAGGTGCAAGAACGCTGCACAATTCGAGTCAACCAAAGATAGAACCAATAGTAAGAAGCTATGCTATAGTGCGACAATTTCAAAAATATGGCTTTTGGTCGAAACGTTGCATCCTTGTCAAGCGCACATGCAACTTCGCTGCATGAAGCCGCGACTAAACCGATTATAAAACGATTTCATGAATAATTTCACCAATTAATCATCTTTTCCTAGAAAACTTTTATCATATCGCAGGGCACAATTCATATATTTAAATCATCTGTACGCAGGTGGCATGCGAACGATTGGGTATCTATGCCGTTGCGTCATCCAAACATCGAGGTTTTGCAATAAAACAGCAAGTGCAAACATACCCACCTTATACAACATATGCAGCTGTGCTATATATACATTACTCTAAACGTAGTATAATAACACTATTATAACCTATTGATGGATATTTAGCAAACTGTGTTATCTAGTTTCCGTGTGAATATGACAATGAGAGATATTATCACCAATAATTGTTTTCACGTAAAAAAAAAAAAATATGTATATATATATACTATTTATATACCCAGCATACAAAAGCCTGCACATATTGTTCGTGCAATTGGTATTTCTAAATTGTAATAAGGAGTGCAAGCTACATCCTTCAACTCCAACCCCAATCCCAACCCCACCACACTTCCCTCCCACCTCACTCCCACCCCTATCCCGACGTCTATGATGATATGTATACAGGCAATGTAAACAAATGGCTATACAAGGCCACATGCACTGGAAAGCCCATTTTACATTAGTGCAATATATGTAGATTGAATGCCTCCATTCATGAAACAATCGAAGATGCAAGCACACACATTATTAATAATATGTAGGTCAATCTCGATTTTGTGCCATATGGTTACGCACTAAACTTTATACTTTATTGGCAAACGATATACAAACGATATACAAACGATACTGCTCATGTGGCGCGAGTTTAGTGTTTGTAGATTGAATATGAAATCGCGAACTCGCGCTTTGAAACCGACACCCAAGCCTTTGCAAGGCCTGCGACTTAAAGGCTCCCCCAGACTGTGCGATATCGTACATCCATCCCGACATATGGTCAATATCGTATAGAGTAAAACACCGTTGTGTCGTTATCTAAGATGCCATCATAAAAGATAGAGATGAAAGATTGAAAGAAAGAGAAAACGTCCGACTGTCCTGATGGATCTTTGAAAGATAAGCTAGTATAATTCGATACCATTGAAATTAATACAAAAGTATATAAACGCACACAAACCTCTCTTTTATTAATCCGAGAACTAGTATGCCAAGAACTGCCTAATAATATAAATCAATACGTATGCGCACCTTCCTATCAAATTTACATTTTAGTCGTAACATTAAGTATTGATCACTATTTCGGTAATCTTGCCATGCTAAATGTTGCAACAGCACCAACTAGCACATTTAGAACGGAAAACGAGATCTCGCGAGATGTTTGCAAGAAAAATAGGTTGTCGAATACAAAAACCAACCTACTCGGCTGGTATGCTGTCGTTTATGAGAGTTTTACGAAGAAATGATAAACATACCTGAGACGTTTTTGTTAGCGTGTACGCGATCAAAATGTCACGTGGTATTGCCACTCTGAACCTGCAAAGGATTTGTGTCTGTTGCATCTCCTCTGACGGAACTCATGGGCCTGGCGTTCTCTGGTTATTGACATTAAATTTAAACTAACAGTACACGTTTTCTGTCTAGTGTCCTTTGGTGAATACGTTTTAAACACACTTCTTGTCTGATTCTGTGTGGGGAGATATTTTGGACAAGACCTCTACATGTATAAGATTCCATCCTACGTGTTGATCCTTTTGTTTCTCATGTACATAGATCGTGTCTTGTTATAAATATGTTAAAATATGTTTGAAGTATAAGGAACATATTAACGAAGGAACATACTACCGGTGACCGGAACTCATTGTGCAATGCGTGGGGACTACCGTATATAACAGTAAGATAATCCAATAATGTTCAACCATTTGTAAGTAAAATGGTTGTCGAAATGTGCCAAAACGAGCGAAAATGCATACTGTCACTTGTATTGTGTATGAAACTTATCAGTAAACAGTTACTTATTTTTACTTTCATAACGATGAAGAACCATTTCAGAGGCAACATATATAGATTAAGCACTGGCATTGTGTGTCATACCCGATGGTTAATTGACTCCAAGATTATGGGTCACTTGAGATATGTCGTCAGACATGTAAACGTTTAGAACTGCTTTTTTGGTGATATATTTGGAATCGCGGGTTACACTTGATTTATTCTTTATTGGCTTGTCTTGTATGTGGTTAATTATGATCCTCATTTTATGTTGGTATCCCTATGGGTACCTTTCTTTTCTACTATGTTAAAATCATTTATATCCTGAAGATCTTCATCTTAACAAAGCTAATATTTCTGATACTGTCGCTTCTTTTCTTGATTTGCATCGCTCAATTGAAAATGGTGAAATAATAAGCTAAAGAGAGATGACTTATCCGTACTTAGACGGGGATGTAGACGGTGATGTTCCCCGTGCAACACCTTATGGGGTATATCCGTACTTAGACGGGGATGTAGACGGTGATGTTCCCCGAGCAACACCTTATGGGGTATATCCGTACTTAGACGGGGATGTAGACGGTGATGTTCCCCGTGCAACACCTTATGGGGTATATCCGTACTTAGACGGGGATGTAGACGGTGATGTTCCCCGTGCAACACCTTATGGGGTATATCCGTACTTAGACGGGGATGTAGACGGTGATGTTCCCCGAGCAACACCTTATGGGGTATATCCGTACTTAGACGGGGATGTAGACGGTGATGTTCCCCGTGCAACACCTTATGGGGTATATCCGTACTTAGACGGGGATGTAGACGGTGATGTTCCCCGAGCAACACCTTAAGGGGTATATCCGTACTTAGACGGGGATGTAGACGGTGATGTTCCCCGAGCAACACCTTATGGGGTATATCCGTACTTAGACGGGGATGTAGACGGTGATGTTCCCCGAGCAACACCTTATGGGGTATATCCGTACTTAGACGGGGATGTAGACGGTGATGTTCCCCGAGCAACACCTTATGGGGTATATCCGTACTTAGACGGGGATGTAGACGGTGATGTTCCCCGAGCAACACCTTATGGGGTATATCCCTACTTAGACGGGGATGTAGACGGTGTATTCCCCGAGCAACACCTTATGGGGTATATCCGTACTTAGACGGGGATGTAGACGGTGTATTCCCCGAGCAACACCTTATGGGGTATATCCGTACTTAGACGGGGATGAAGACGGTGATGTTCCCCGAGCAACACCTTATGGGGTATATCCGTACTTAGACGGGTATGTAGACGGTGATGTTCCCCGAGCAACACTTTATGGGGTATATCCGTACTTAGACGGGGATGTAGACGGTGTATTCCCCGAGCAACACACCTTATGGGGTATATCCGTACTTAGACGGGTATGTAGACGGTGATGTTCCCCGAGCAACACCTTATGGGGTATATCCGTACTTAGACGGGGATGTAGACGGTGTATTCCCCGAGCAACACCTTATGGGGTATATCCGTACTTAGACGGGTATGTAGACGGTGATGTTCCCCGAGCAACACCTTATGGGGTATATCCGTACTTAGACGGGGATGTAGACGGTTATGTTCCCCGAGCAACACCTTATGGGGTATATCCGTACTTAGACGGGGATGTAGACGGTGATGTTCCCCGAGCAACACCTTATGGTAGACGGGGATGTAGACGGTGATGTTCCCCGAGCAACACCTTATGGTAGACGGGGATGTAGACGGTGATGTTCCCCGAGCAACACCTTATGGGGTATATGTTGTTCAACTTATTTTTTCTATGGTAACGTGATTTACAAACTTCGTAAGATCCTTGTTCTTGATCACTTTTATACATGTTTTATCAAACTTGTTAGAAAGTTTATCATAAAAAGGTTATGACCCCATCACTTTACAGCGCACTGCGTGTTTAGTGGTTGACCCTTTTACCATTCTCATATATACTTTCCTCTATGATTGTGCGACGACCCGACATATTGTAGGCCCCATGATGACGTCTACCTAAAAGACTGTAACGTGTCTTCATTCTTGTCTTGTCGTGCCTTAATAGTTTATTCTCTTGTTGTTTTGGCTTCCACCAAGTGAGTACTTGCTTTCTGTCTTTCTTGGCTTTTTATATTCATATATGCATGATCATCTTTGTGTTATACCTAAATTACTATCAATGCTGTCTGTTGTTTTTTAAGAGGATATAGCCTGGTGGGGATTTCTTATATGCACTTTCTTGTTTTACTGGAATGACAATATGGAGAGTGCGCTTTGGTGCACCCTATAACCTGGATTAAACCTCCAGAGACCTTTTTGCCATTGACCGTTCCAGGGTCAAACATGTTATGTGTGTGATGTCATATATCTTGCCTCCTATGTATCGTTGTTATTGTTGATCCTTTCGATGCGTAATGCTGATTGACTGTGGTCTTTGAAGGCTCAATTTTCTGTTCGACTTTTATATCTACCATTTCCGACATACTTCATAATGGCTCATATACCTCATAATGGCTCATATACTCGCTCATATACCTCATAATGGCTCATATACCTCATAATGGCTCATATACATGATGATGTAAAACTGTTGGTGATATACAACCTCTAATTTAGTCTTGCAATGTCTCATTGCATGGCAAAGCATTTATTAAAAGGAAGAGAAATAAGGCGTTCATGCCTTAAACACACACGACATTGCCATGACAGTATCCGTTCACTTGGTTATAGTTTTAAATATTAAAATATAGGTAATCATAAGAAAGGAGCAAAAGACGATGTATATTGAAAAAATAGTCACGTGTGACCCTCTTTATTGAATCATGATAATTTATGGTGAAATACCATAGTAATAATCTTATAAACGGTAATAACAGTTATATACACCATGGAACTTTATGCTATAAATATACATAGTATTTACAAGGACATCACAGGCATAAAAACGTAACCAAGCTGCGTCTTGTCAACTTTTGTATGTATATAATGGTACTCTTGCTATATTCTTAACTATTAAAAACACTCTTTTTTATACAAAATATAACTGTTTTGAACGTGCAACATGCAAGTCAATGCAATTCATGACTCTGTACAAGCTCACTTTTCATAAGTATACTTAAATGTTTATGTATTTAACTGAATTTTAACTTTTCAAAAAACATAACATAATATTTTTGATTAATTAACAAAAAGCGTCCATTCTTTGGAAATCAATATAAATTAACAACGAACAAAATAAATTAAAATGCAATATATCGATAATTAACAATATAGCAAAAACGGCACATTATTAGTTAGGATGACGATAGAAAGATGGTAATGAAAATGTGGAGAAATTGAATATTGAGACTTATCAACAAGTGATAGAAAGAATGCAGTAATGATAGATGAAGAAAGACAAAAAATACATTGACTCAATTTGTGACAGCTACAAAAAATGGGCAAACACATAACTCATTAATGGACGAAACTTTTAACGGGCCTTGCCCAAAGAATATGGAATGATGGGAGATCCGTCTGGTCACGTGATTTCTATAAATAGTAACACAATTGATCAGACAACAACCACAATGATCTAACAGCATTGATAATTTAACACCATATTGTTTCAAGGTTGAAGACGTAAAGCTGTTGGTAAATTTAATACTAAAAATATTATTCTAGAATGGAATTTAAATCATTAGAAATCTGTTTTGTATAGAGTAGAGAGCAATAACAGTCTTTAAAGGATTAATTTCATAAATACTTTCAAAATTATAAATAAATACACAACTCAAAATATACAGAAACGTAAGAAATCTTTAACACTCAAATAAATGCAAACATAGGGGCACCAATATTGCAAAGGTATAAATAAATTCAGCAGCTCTGACATTGCTGAACTGGAGTTAATGAACTGGAGTTATTATAAAACATAACATGTACTCGAGGACTAAATGAGTTTTGTACTTCTACTAATTATGATGTTGACATTTACACAAGTTATGCAAAAAACGTACTATATTATTTTGATAGTATCTGTTCAAAATATGCCCTATATTAGCGCTAACCATACATACTTACATATTGTAGCAAATCATTTAAATGTAGGAATATTTCTATACTTTTATGACGGAATTTGTCGCCATTGGTCATGTTAAACTAAGAGCATTGTTAATATTTGAAAAACAATAATACTAACTTCTTATATAACGGTATTTAAAAAAAAGAAACAAACAAAAGCTATAAACATACTAGTATATATTTTTCAATATTTTTTTATTTTTTTTTTAAGATTTCAGTTAAGATTTTTGAAAGTAGCAGTCTAGCAGACGAGATTGACTTGGGACAAGGTGCAAGAAAGTATGGTCCAATGGAATACTGCAAGAAACCCAACGGGAAGTAACAAGCTTACAGACAAACACAGTTGAGTACACTGTACTGCGTGTAGCACCAAATCGTGCACTGACAAGCACAGAAATGTCGTACAGAGTTGTGATATATATACAAAATATGTTCAATATATTAGACCAGATTTCACACAATAATAAAGCTACGAGTTTCTGTGAAGCAACAATACCTCTGTCAAAATGTAACTAGCTACAGCAGCAAATTGCATTCAAAAGCACTTTAATATTCAAGGAATATGTATGACATGGACTGTTTACGCAACCACAGTATCGAGTGTGATTTTCGCATTCCGTGATCCAAGTATACGTCACAAGTTCAGTTCCTGATCCGTTTTGCTAGGTCCCTTAAATTGAGCACTTGTGGATTTCTTGATGAAATATGGCGTTAAAAGATGGTAAACATTATGTAAGTTACAGGTGCGTGATGATTGGTTGAAATTCACTTCTCCTTAGCAGACCAGTTCTGTTTTTCGGATTTTCATTGGCTATGCATGTCTAATTTGCATAATGATATGGCAGGTGATTGAAGTTGCTGCCCTTAGTGACGTCATTGATCGAATGTTGTGAATGAAGAGTTGAAAATGTAAATTTAAAGCAAAAAGCACAACAAGTGAACTATTAAATGATGGTTTAAATGCTTGAAAACTGACCAATGACATCACTAAAAGCAACTTACATGGACGTTTTCAAGTTGATACGTTGGCATCAAATGCACGTGAGTTTGACTTGCGTCACTGATGACGTCATTATATGACAATCACGTGACTATCACGTGTATCGTGGTTAATCTCCCAGAGACAGCGTTTGCATCCACCCTTATAGTTCACGGTTTTATGCAATGAGTTTGCCATTTTAATTCTTTGGAATTGTTCACAGAATTACATCTTCCACACAAAGGCACTTTTAACTAATTAACATACTCATTAATTAATTAACTGGCATTGTTTCTAGATATGTAGCTCCAGAAGAGAGATCTATGTTGCAATAAATACATTTTGTTTCAAATTTAAATAATTTAAATATATTGCAGTTAATTTTAGATTGTCTATAACAATATTATGACGTCACTACACTTCCGTGGCGAGAACGTCATCTCCATAGTAACTACTGTGTCGATGTGGTTCTTGATGAATCTGTGGCTCCAGTATTAATAATGAATTGCGATTAAGCGTGTCTCTGTTTATGTGTTTGTCTATGTAGTGAATTTCTTGTGAACTGCAATATTTCCTGAAAATATAAAGATAAAACATGATCAGATGTTATGCTATAAAGTTGTTTGATACGATTATTTTAGTAAAACTTCAAAGCAGCTGACTGAAAATTAAATTGTATGGCATTCATCTTGTGAATGCGTCTGTAAAATCCAGTCCTATGATTGCATTCAGAAGATACTTGCCAAGAGTGTGAAAAATAAAAAATCATCTTCCAAAATTGACATAAATATACGAAGGGCCACATGCTAATGTCGTTATCTAACGCGTTTAATGAGCTTTGTTCTAATTATATTTGTTACTAGAGGATTTCAGTCACCGTATTAAAAGTAAGCGTATCAACTGCTTTGTTTACGACATTCTCAGTACAACTGCTTTGTTTACGACATTCTCAGTACAACTGCTTTGTTTACGACATTCTCAGTGCAACTGCTTTTTTCGCACCCGAGCGACTTTCACAAGTAAGTTTTTGCGAGGCCTTCAAACAATACAGGCTAGTGACAATGTCTGTATGAAACTCGCATACTGTGCTTTGCTCCTCAGCTTTGGCTGATGCACAAAGGATATCCATAACGTATAAACATATTGATAATATACAGGAACTCTATTTCAAAAGTTTCTAGCTCTATTGACGTTTGGGAGCCTGCCTTGAAACGAGTTTAAGAAAAAATTATACAAACAAACAATGCATGAGCAAAGAGAAATTCCCTGCTATTTAATGAACAAAACCTGGAACTCACTTTAGAAATACACATCAAACGATGGTATACTTTGTTAGGCGCTTTATTCGCTATTATCTCTATGCCCCCGGCTGAGAATTGTGTTATTAATTAGAAAACACTAGGGGAAATCATGTCAGCTTCTCTACCGGTTCGGGGTTTTCTTCCCGGGAATAATGTAGAAGGGTGTATATACAAATGTCTGCTCAATCTTATGTCAGTTTTACTTATGTTACTCTATGATGTGATCGTGTTGGTCACTATTTCAAGTAGAGTTACAGAAAATGTCACGGACAAAATATCATGAAATAATGTTTAATCTCATAATTTTTTCTAGAATAAAAAGAAAACTGCTTAGATATGAAGTGGGTTGGGCTTATATAACAATTAAATCATAAGTAAGCAGAGAAAATAAAGGCATAGAAAAACTAAAAAAAAATGAAACCATATGAAATTAGAACAAATGAAAGCATTAAATAACTCAAAAAAAATAAGAAAGGATTTTGACTCTTACCGGACATCTAAATTTGATGGATCTATTGAAACTCTCTCCTTCTCCAACTTTTTGGTAGTCTTCTCGAAGTCTCTATGCTTTGAATGCACTTGTAAATCTTTGTTATTATATAATAATTGTTTATTGTTTATTGGCTTCTCGCCAGTGTAAATTTGTGAAACGGGTCTACTAGATCTATAGGATTTTAACGTGTTAAAGTCTGACTCTTCATTTGATATTTTACTAGTTAAATTTGAAATAGTGGAACTGCTCTGTGGAATCGTCGTGAAAATCTTCGACTCCCGTAATTTATTGTTTATGGAATTTTGTACGTTCTCTTCCTCTTCCTTACTCGTGTCCCGTAACCGTCTCTTTCGGCACAATAAGATAGTCACAGCAATAATAATCAACACAAGTGGAATGCCCACCCCTAAGCACACTATCAGCAACAACTGAGACATCGTCAGATCATCACTTTCACCTTCAGCACTGCTATGGTGTTCAGTTACTGTTACATTATTTCCGTTGCCATTTTTAACTCCCACTGTCGTTTTAGTGGTAGCTGTGACGTTGACCGTGGTCTGTGCTGTGGGTTGTTGTCCCGGCAAATACTGGCAATCTTTTCCGCTGAATCCGGGCAAGCATGCGCAATGATAGTCATCAACGGCCTGTGAACACTTTGCTCCATTACGACAAGGTTTAGTTTCGCATTCGTCAATGTCAATTGTGCAAAACTTGCCCATGAAACCAGGACGACACGTGCATTCGAAATC
Organism: Cyrtodaria siliqua; assembly: GCA_037043455.1. Lineage (NCBI taxonomy): Eukaryota > Metazoa > Mollusca > Bivalvia > Adapedonta > Hiatellidae > Cyrtodaria > Cyrtodaria siliqua. The sequence continues at coordinate 125,565 of JAWPHD010002141.1, read as the reverse complement.
ATTCACCAAATCTTTGCACGAGCCACCATTTGCACACGGTCGCAAATCACAGTCATCGACGTTGGTCTCGCATAATTCTCCGACGAACCCTGGCACACAACGGCACTCGAAATCGTTCACTTGGTCCAAACATATACCGTCATTTTTGCACGAGTTCTGTAGGCAATCGTTCACGTTGACCTCGCAGTATGGGCCACTGTATCCGCTTTCACATACGCACTTGAATCCATTGATCTCGTCAATACAACGACCGTCTGTAAGGAAAAGCAACAGTTATAAAACGTACACAGGTTAGGACATAAACAAACAATGAATATTGCCCGGCCAGTTTCTCTCAATACAGTCAGAGATCAGAAAGACATTATTTTCGGTTTCAGCCAGTTTAAACTACCAAAGGTGGCATACTCTAGAACTGCAATGTGAAATGATTAAGTTCCAGCATCAATCACATATAACGCCATATTGTATTGACCAATACACATATAACGCCATATTGTATTGACCAAGAACATAAATCACAGTGCAATAATTCATAACGAAACCCGAAGCCATCAACAATTATTTATTTCTATCTCTAACTCACGCCAATGGCTGCTGAAGAAACTAATTACCGCAGGTGTCTCTGTGAAGCCATTTTAATGTGAGAGATATACATAATAAGCGGCGGTTTATTGAATATCGATGTGCGTATAAAGTTATGATATTGCGGTTTCTGAATCAATACAGCTTATTAATTTAGGTCCAAATGATAAGTGGCTGACAATGCAGTCTGTTTGCTTTTCAAAACGTCAAATAGGAATTGGCTCGCATGGGTAAGTACAACGAAAGCCAAGCAATAGAAAACAGTTTCCATTATGTCTCGACATTACGTGGTATTTAATAAATGTTATAGAGCTTATAACCACCACAGGTTTCCTGTCAACTAGCCTCTGGATATTGCTATCACTGGGCATTATAGAACGGCACCAGCTGTGACACGAGTTTCTGAACATTGCACTATATGTCATGTTTGTCGCGCTTCGTGGTATGACATGTAATGTGAGGTTATTGGTGTATTCATATTCAACCGTCTATATTACAGTAGACGTGAGCTTTTTTTATTCTTCGTTACGCACATCTGCAAGCTACTCATTTCAAACGATGTTTGCAAATAAATAGTCACTTTCCTCAAATGTTAGCTTGTCGCGTGCCCAATTCGTCCCACACGGGAATTTAGCGTTATTTAGAACCGTTATCGATTTTTACCCAATTAGCGGATGTTTCTATGCTGGTAGTTATACAATCACAATGAAATTTTATATTGTGGAAAAAAATAGCTTATATTCATTACACAGAGAGATTTAAGGCATCCAAATAAATATTCTCAGAGATCTCAAGAGATGGTGGTGCAGTGCACTAGGAGCAAATAAAACGTTAACTCGTAAGAGTTACCTTCGAAGTTTGACAACAACAACCCAACCCATTTAAACATGAGTGATTGTTTCATCGCAAATAATGGGCTGCATTGATTTTATAATCTGCACTTATTCCTCTTAACTATAATCATTTTATCATCAATTCAAGAAATGATGCATTGAACAAAAGAAAGATCAATGACAAGGTTGCAGAGGTTGTTGACGTCATTCACAGCCAAGGCACGACTGATCATTGCAATTTAAATCTGCTTTTCATGTCACCAAATGGTAAATCTATTGTCATTATGTAATTCCTCGACTTTAAGAGTACTTAGGTTCAGTTGTTACTGAATAAATCGTATCTCATAAAGCAGTATATAGCGTAAGTTCTTAGTTTTAAGATTGAACTGTTTCTGGAAGCGGCTATATTAATAGTTTAAGAGGCACGACTGCAAAAAAGGAATCGAGAATACATTGACTGCAGACGACATTAATAATTTAAAAGTTGCCTGCAACCGTGTCCCCTATATCAACATATAATTTAAGATCAAAAGTCTGTCAGTGTAATTTGCCTATTAAACAGTTTTAAAATTACTTGTTATTGATATATAGTTTAAATGTATTAAACATACACATTATTTATGGATTAGCTGCGGTTTTAGGGATATGTTCGACCTTAATGCCTGTACCGTATATCAATACGTACTTAGAACGGTTCCACTAATCCCCGACTAGGTACTAGATTATCACCCATTACCATGTAATTGTTATATTGATTTAGTTTTGAAACTTAGTTAAGTGTAAATCGAAGTTTGTTCCCGTGAAAGCGATTGTGTTTGTTGTAATAATGTTATTGACAAGGTAGCTGGCGTTGCCAGGTTCAACAACGACATTATTCTGATGGTGTCTGACATCACAAAAGCATCCAGTGAGTCAATTATCACTTCCTTAACACAAAATATCTCAGCATCATTTGCAGAGCTCAATTAGGAGTGCGTTCTCTCTCATTTTCAGGTGTGTACATTGATAGAAAATGACCTTCTATGAAATTAATCGAAAACATAAAAGCTAACATTAGCACATACGAAGTGGGCGAAATGATGTGCACATTAAAGCCCAATAGAATGTGATATATTAATTATTACATTAGTGAACCCTTTGAAATTTGAATATTGCTTAATAACCACACATACAATGCTATCAGAAATATGTTAAAATAGCGGATTGAGGCATTTTTTCTGATTCAGAATCAGGATTACCAGACGCACTCGATTACTACTAGACTCTTTGAATAGCCAAACCCTAATAGTATTGCTCTCTGATCTTCGCCCAGCAAGCCTTATAACAAAGATAGAAACATAGGTTTAATTATTCTATCTGGTCAGAAAGACAGTGGACTCTAATAAACGTATTGATATCAGATATTATTAAAAAGCACTAGTTTTAGAAAATTGATAACGATATGTGCTGGCATGCAACATATAGATATGGGCGTTATTAAGAATTCCACCTCTATATTTTACCATTAATGAAAAAACAGAGGTTTGTTAAGTCGAAAGACGCTTTAAATACAAAACCTCCACAGTAAGACAATAGTTTATAACTCAAGTCTTCAAAATGTCCTCTACACTTACTGTTGTGGCAAGGGTTTGGATCGCATTCGTATATTTCTGCGTCACAGTTCCTTCCGGTGTAGCCCGTTTTGCAGATACATGTGTATGACCCTTGACCTTCGACGCACGTAGCGCCGTTTTTGCATGGACTTTTCTCACAGCTTTCTGCGACGACGTCACATCTTTTGCCGGTGAATCCGTTGGGACACCTACAGGTGAAACCCGATCCGATATCCTCGCAAGTTCCGCCGTTTATGCACGGTTGGTTGAGGCAGTCGTCGATTTCTCGCTCACACGTGGTTCCAGAATATCCTTCTGGGCATGAGCAAGTGTAACTTCCGCTTCCGGTGTTCTGACAGACGCCGCCATTTTGGCATGGAGAATAGTGTGTGCAGTAGTTCAGGTCTGAAATGTAAACGCATTGTTAAATTTTAATTCGATTAATCTTCAAGGCCAGAATTTAACGAAATGGAAACATCTGTTAAATTAATGCAACATTTGCATAACATAATTTGATACCAACGTCTCCATCGGTCACGTTTCACCTTCCGTCTAGCTCCGAAGAAATATAAATAAATTGCCATCGCTCAATTATCATGCAGAACCACGCATACCAAACTTAATTAATTTTAATGCTTTGAGTTCAGCCTGCAAAACAACTGTAAACCATGGACAGGCACAGAAACGAAGGTGCTGCGCAGGATGTCATAGTCTGAATCCATAATGAATTATTGATAGTAAAGTTCAAAACATGGCTGTGAAGACATGAAAACCGTATACTATACTACTAGTTTTATGAAATGGTTCAGTTTACTTTACACAACTGTTGTGCTATATTGTATCTTCACACAGACCATCATGTTATTGCCATAAAATGAATGAATAATAAATGAGTTATGGAGAAAAATGAAAGTGCCACTAACAGAATGGTGCACAGAATATACAAACCAGAAAATTGACAGCACAGTTAAATACTGCTCTAGGCCGTTCAATGCCTTTAAACTATAAAATATTCATGCATTATTCGACATCAATAATTCGTCGCTCACATGCAGAATACTGGCGTTTTATTTCATAATAAACTATAACAAATATGAAAGTCATAGGCTAGCATTTAACTAACATGTTTGTGTTAGATTATAGAGTGCCCTAAAAATATAGTCAGGAAGCCTGGTGGAAGCAACGCAGGTAATATTATAAGAAAATTGATTCAACAATATTGATTTTCACGCAACCCTCTCTTTCTCTCTGCAGGTCGGGTGGCTCAATGAGCACACACATTTTATGTTTTCATATCCCACTAGGGACAACTTAATTGCCTCTAGGTATTTAAATATTCATTTACAATATAGAACCCGGCTATTTCCTGTCTAATCCAACACTGTGATACAGACATGCTAGCGTTTGTTGGAATATTTTACTTATTCAGTATATTTCAACAGTTGAACTACATAATCTTTGGCATAATCTTGAACCCATGTCACATCTAAAAGGTTATTCTAAAGTGAAATAGACTATGAACTTTTAAAAATTAAAACTCTAATTAAGGAAAAATAACGCTGGATTGTGTACAAAACGTTACCTTGGTTACAGAAGAGACCGCCCCACCCTTCGTCACAGTTGCATTGCCATGGTTTAGTGCACGTGCCATTCTTACACCCGGGGTACTTGATACACTCCTTGCAGAGTGGACCCTCCCAGCCCGATCGACACCTGAAACAGACAAACAGACACATTAACAATCAAAAACAATCTCGAGATTAAATTCATAAAATTGACGTGCATTAATAACACATGTAGATGGCTATGCATCATGTATATACAGTTTGAATTATACATTACTCAGCTAAATGGTTTACAAATGGGTGTCATATTAAAAACAAATATATAAATTTACACTTAATAGAACGCACGTGCTTCACGTAGGTGGTATTTAAGATGATGCATTAATTTCTATAACAAAGGCATAATAAGGTGCCTGCTTGTTCTAACATGTTGATAAGGCCGTACTTGCCGACGGTAGATTACCGGTAATTGGTTAATATTAGTAAGTTTCTGTGTATTGCATTTCAATACACGAGGGAATACGATAGTATTGCCGTTTCTTTTGTTACTGTACAGTTTAATCCCTCCCTCTAAAAACACGCGAAGTCATTGTGAAACTTCTGTTTGATTTTCAACAGCTGGTTCAGACGTTTCATTGTGAAAGGTAACTGCACTCCTGTTTCATCTCTTTGAATTCAAGCTTATGACACATAAAAAGCAATACCTCCTTTATTCCGTCACTTATATTCGCGTGCCGGCCATTAAGGTTGAACATTTCGTATTAAATATCTCCCCAAATAGTAAACAGATAACATTTAAATACCACTTTGATGCATTTGTCTTGTAACACCTTAATGTCTATATACGGTATTCAGGGTCCATATAATATCAATTTCTTATCGCCTCACGTCACAACAGAGGTGATAAAAGCGTGCTTAAGGGTCTGGCTAAGTATGTTTACTTTGACATCTTATTTGTATTTACCTTCTTATTAAGTTATTTAGTGGGTAGTGGTAGACAACTATCCTAAATGCCGGGTAAATAAAATGTATTGTAATATCAGATGAAAGGGCAATCGTCTTTCAACATGGCGGACATTAGATCATCTTAAACGATTGAAGAGACATGATTTAGGCAATGTTTTGATTCCATAAAAAATACACAAGATTCCTCCCTTACAATATTACAAAAGTTAACTAAAACTTATGTTTACATATTAACCCTTACCCCGCTAAGCATGACTAGAATAGCTTTTGCGTCCATTGTAAACCCAGATCAGTCTGCGAGTAACTCTTGTCAAATAAATGGAATGGTCTTAATTCTAAGAAAGAACAGTCCATTATATATATGTAGGGGGTTAAGGAGGCGCTTACACGAGTGTTCGTGCACGAGCGTTCGTGTCATATGAACAAATTTGAAACCAGTTGAATAAGTTCGAATGTTTAAATATATAACGTGGAATGGGGTTGGTTTGTTTGTTTGTATGGTATTGGTTTGTTTGTTTGTTTGTATGGTATTGGTTTGTTTGTTTGTATGGTATTTTATGTCATGTTCAACACATGTCAGGTTATTTGATGTGGATGGGAAAATCAGTTCATATGTTTAAATATATAACGCAGAATGAGTATGGATGGAAAGTACTCACTTGCACTCGAAAGGTTTGTCACAGAAGCCATGTTCTTCTTCACAACCCGCCATACAGATGGCTGAAATAAAGAAATCATAAGGATTAGTGAATGAGTAAGATTAAAAATTATGCTGCAAATTATACACGTACAAGTAACGTTTAAAGTGCTGGTGAACTGTGACTGTTTCTATTATACAAACCCTTGGTTCAGCAAGCTCAATATGCAGAGTAATTAAATAAACATTCAATATAGTTATTACATTTCCTGGATCTTTTGTGAAACCTTGCTGTATTTATTTGCTCTTATATTAATTTAAATTGATGGCATTCGTGCAAATATATAGCGGATACAGTTGGGTCAATATTTGTCGGAAGGTGGCCAAATATTTGCTCACCCCAGAGTTTGGTCAATTCAAGATCTATTGCTCAACTGGCCAGCGGCATCTATTGTTATCATACAACCTGTTAAACGTTTACAACATGTTCAAACTATTTGATATGCCTCAAGCATGCCTTTATATGTTTGTTTTTGGTCAGAATCTGGCTTTATGACTTCTCCCACTAAAGATACAAACTTTTTTAATTTTCATATTTCGGAAATTTGCCTAAAGTCATAAGAGCTTCAGAGCAGGTAATTTTCATGTTTGTGATAACATCACCGGTAACAACGTCATGCAAGTGTAATGACTTGAGGCGAAAAATAACTCATTGTTCGGCTGGCAGACGAGTCTTTTGTTGTATTGTCAATTATGTCATTTAAATGTGCAGGAATTCAGCAACAGCTGCCCCACCGACACAACAGGCGATACACGTTTGTGAAAATCTGTGAACTGCCTCAGATAGTGTCCTTGAGCTGTATTGTTTAAAGGTCAATCCAGAGATATGCCAAAAAATAAAAACAACCTCAACCACTTTACTGACCCTAATATTAATGCATTGAACAATTCGGCTCTTTCTGCTGTGTTTTCGTTTGCGTTCCTTTCCAAACCGTTTGTTTATATTGTCAAGCGGAAGACAGCGCTCGCATGCATTTTTATGTTCGTCGCTTACACGATCAGATAAAGCATGTTACAGCATTTCATGCACGTTGTAGTGACAGGTGAGAATTCACTTACTAGCAAAAATTACAAATTGCTAGTTCGTTTCCATGGCTGCCTAATCGTCAGTATAAAGCAGCAAGATGTTGTTTACCATTCTCTTCACAAATGTATAATAGCACCCGTTCATTTCAGCCGACTGAAAGCATGTTGTGCTCTCATATCTAGGTCGACCGTTTTATTATCAATATGGCTGGTCTTATTTCGTAATAAAGGGATGAGATATGGAAGAATATATAGAAGAAGTTGAACGTGGAGATAAAAAGGTGGATTTGTGATTTATTTTTAAAGATAATATTGGCGCTCGATTCAGCGTTCAGTTCATTGAAGAGTAAATCCGAGTAAAACCTAATTGTGATATTGGTATACTGTAACTAGGTGCTCTATATGAATATATATGTTCATTAATTATTCACTGGTCCTTTATGGATGTGTATCTAGCGACAGCTGCGCCTTAACCTGAAATGTGATATATTAAGTAACTTATAAAGGCTTACTTATTCAAGTGAACATCTAATGGCTCAGAATAATTTGAAATGCAACTGTCGGCTGTCACCTGACGAAGCGCGCGAAACTGAAGTGTCCCACTATAAAGATACCTACTATACATTTTTTTCGCAAGAGTAGCTTTTACAACTGTTGTCACCTTTCAAATTACAGGTGATTTTTTTTATATAAATAAGTAGTTCGCTTGTGATGGTATTTAAATTAGATATATGTTTAATTAAATTATAGGTATAAATAGTGTAGTAATAGCGTATTTACTATACAGGAACTTCACAGGCGATTTAATGTAAATGTAATCAACCTCAGTCTACTGTATATTCCCCATGTCGTTTGGTGCAGTATGCTTTGAATTACGCTAGATGAACTTGGGCACGCGCACTGCTCACTAAGTCTCGCTTTGGAATTATATCCAGCGAGATTTCGTAAAATGAAATACAGATACAAACAGATCGTAAACGGTATGTTGGATGCTAATTGACATTTTCTTGTAAAACTTATAGCTGGGTTATTAAGGGATAATTAACCGGTAGACTGTGGTTTTACCGTCTGCTAGAGCCTGCCATTCTACTGGAATGCCGATGAGATTCGTGAGAACCGGGATTTCATGTCAAGTAGTTTGAAATGGACCACTCTCAATACAGTACCAACAAATACAATATTATAGTAGTATTATCTTAGTATGCTGTATTGTTCCCCAGGAAGATGCACTATATACCATAGAGTAATACACTGTTCCCCAGGAAGACGTACTATATATTATAGAGTAATACACTGTTCCCACGGAAGACGCACTATATAATATAGAGTAATAAATACACTGTTCCCCAGGAAGACGCACTATATACCATAGAGTAATTAAACCGAATTATAAATTTAAAAAGTCAACTGTCAGTTTGGGTTTGCTTACAAATAAATGTAGCATAATCGCCATCGATTCGTCTTAAATCGAGTAAATATGAAATCTTGTCGTCTGCGCATGTCAATATATTAACCGGTATTTTTCCTTAAAGAAACAGCTGGAAAGACATACGTTCATTGAATTCTATATTGAAGCGTATTTCGATCTAATTCCTTGTCCTGAAAAGGCGACCTCGTTCAGAGTTGCACATTAATAAGCTATGTGTTTACCTCATTCAAACAATGAAATTGCTTGTTTGCATTCCACTAGGAACCTGGCGCGCGTGTTCACGATTTAAAATGCATGCCTTACTTGTTTACTTCTGACGTATTCATTTATTAACACTAAAATAAAGCATCAAAAATCACGGAGGTCATTATTCTGAAGAGTTCAACCTATATGATCACGTCTCCCAATATGAAATCATCGCCAAACTGACTCGGTTACTTATGTTTGCATCTTTAACTTTTTTCTGGAAGATTTTACAAAGTAAACAAGTAGCGATGGGCATTCAACTATGATTTTCTTTCCTCAGAATGTCGTCTGGAACAATATTGGTTTGAGATAGCAGCCGACGCTATCTGAGAGACAACAGATGTTTAGTAAGGAATCCTTAGCTACCGGTGCAAGACCATAGCTGCTGTGGGAGAACAATTAGGTTGGAAGCAGTCTTAATTAGAACTTCTAGCGTGTTTCGTCAGAGACAGTATGGGATTTATTTCCAAGGACTCTTATAGTGTTATTAATCAATGGATAAATTAACAAAACGAATAGTTTCAGGAAGAATTTAACACTTTTCCTGTTGCCCTGATGTGTCATTGGCGCCAACTAATTATAGTGGTAGAATGGCAGATCCATTGTTTCCTTTCTTATTCAATCAGAACATGCGAAATGCAACAATGTCTTCAAAGAACCTTAGCAGTAGACACACTGCCGCGCGACTTAAATCCATAAACAGCAGACGAGAGTTAAACATGTTTCTGCTTTCTCGTTTGTTTTTTCTCAGTTTCTTAAAACCATTTGTTGATGTGTTTTTTAAAACTTTACAACTATTTACTGCAATGCAAACTGTTATAGTTTAATATGTGTCTTAGTTTGTGTGATAAATCAAACAGACGAAAACACATATCGCTAGAATAAGCAGAACAGAACAGAACAGATTAAGCAATAAGCAATGGTAGTAATGGCAACCAGAACATAAACTTAGTTTCGAAGGTTTGTTTATTAAAGGTTTACAGATATTGTTAGCTCAGCAGTTTTACTAATGTTACTGTTAAAATGTTTTAGTTATATTAGAAATAAAATTATGTACTGGCTGCTTTTATAACACCGCGGGCTCAACTTACCTTGTTCGCAATAACTTCCTTTCCATCCTGGCATGCAGACCATATCGCCATTCTCGTTGCACGTGTAATGTCCAAACTGGTCATCACGTGGTCTGCACTGTTTGTAACAGTCAGGACCATAATATTCCCGGTCACAATGTACTCTATATTTATATTCCAGTTCCGTTTTGTCTGTTTTGTGAATGTAATTACTCCACTCTTGGCCAACCAGAACGTGTCTCTGAACAGCTAAACGTGAAATCATTTCCCGGGGACTTCCTGCAACAGAAAACAAGGGATTAGCCCATTTTGTGAGAGCGAAAGTGAAAGAGTGGGATTAAATAATATAGTGTTTCTATAACTTGGACACGAATGTATTGTATTGTGACATGTTTCAAACGTTTAAATAAACTTGTGCTAATGCTCGCCATTTTAGACGTCTCTTTCTCGTATGTTAAACTTGGTTTCTTTATCGTTACCAAGACAACACACTAGAGTTACCAACTTGATCAGCCTAAATTGATGGTCATTTACGTTCTTAAGTGTATTGGTCAATTTACCATTTAAAGGCAACCGAGCAAATTATGTATCTTGAGTTTCTGTTCACCAAAATAAATTGGTAATAAATTAAACAAACAAGGTCTTCATAAACAACAATAAAGTCACATATACCCATTTGCTAGCGTTTGTACCCGAATTAAAAGTAAACATAAATAATAATGCAAACTATCTTGAGCGTGAGAATATGTTTTGACGTCGGGCATTGTCGCTGGAGTCGAGATTAATTTACGGGTGCATTGTGGGAAGGGAGATTTGGAGCGAGACTAATGAACGAGTCGCTGAAGGACGCAGAGGCAATTTTGCATTGTGGCATCGCCGTATACCACCTTCAACAAGATGCGCTCCTGTACGCTGGTGACAGGGGCTCATATTACACCTTCCTATTCATGCACACAGGTGACGATAAAGTTTAAGGACTCTATTCAGGTCCCACAAAAGATGGGGGTAATTAATGTGATACCACAAAATTGATCCATTTTCTAGAATCATAAAGCGAGCTCACGGAACAAAAGGAATAAAGAGAACACACATTTAAATCAAGTACTTTCTTCATTTCATCCTTGGTGTGTCCATGGGAAAATTGCATTTTGCTGTGTGTAAATGATCATGTATTGTAATTTGGTGCATTTATTGTGTCAGTTGCGTATAATTTCATCGGGATATGTCGGTCTGGGAAAAGGGGTCGACTGATTGTATCGCCATAATTATGACCTTGGCCACTGACCGTGGTAACGTACTGTACGCCACTATCAAGGAACCACCTAAAGTCAGTCACTGTCAACAAACTTGGCATATGAGTAGATATTCTACAATCCAGTATGTATAAACTATGCAAGCTTTAATCATTTCCAATTATTTTATAAAGCGCTATGTAAAAAAACAAGAAGAAAAACAAAGATGCACGTGAAAATGCTCGAGACATTCCATTACAGAACATATCAAGGTCTGGTTGCCGTTCTGCAACTAGCTTTATAATAAATGTGTGCTGCTGGACAACAGCGAAAACTGTATAACTTGTGTGAAAACACGACAGGTGTACCCCAGTGAGGGCGCTTTTATGGCGACGTAAATGAGGGTCTGTACCCAAACAATCGGTGATAATGACTGCCCCCGTGAGATTGAGATACAACAGGTAATGGGTAGGCCTAATTATGGACTGCTCTTCTTTAGTCACAGGCTTAGTCACAGCTAGGTCATTAACTAGAAGAAAGGGGCCAATTTAAATCTCATGAACTCTGGAGCAGTCGTTGTCGTCCACGACATCTGTTTATTTTAAAGTGAAATGATCGAATTAACCAATTTTATACGTGGAGTTCACGACTTCAGCATAAGTGTTACCTTGCAAAATGAAAACAATACGGTGATATAGAACTGCATGTGTTTTAGTTCCTAACATTATGAAATGTTCAGCACAACCAACATATGTTCAAATGTGTTAAACAATTCCAAAAAGTTATCGAATTCCATTAATAAAATTAACTGTGTATAAGGTCTGGCTTGAAAACAATGTTATAGATAAACCACTCATCCTTCAATATAAGTAAACTACAATACTGTCAATACACCATACCCATTGATGGCAGTAGTTGATAGGGTATGTCTGGTAGTCTTGGTCTAAGCTCAGACCAGTCTTTAACTTATTTTGACTTTTGAGAATCAATTCTTGAGTCAATTCTTGATTCTGTTGCTTTAACTGGTGTCATCTTTGGTATAAATGTATTCTCAAATTTAGGGACATTAACAAGTTGTTTCATGTGCTACAGTAGAGATGTCAAGCCAGTATCGATCATAATGACGTGTTTGGACAGTCCAGGGTGTCAGGGCAATCATCGAACGTGTCAATTTGATTGTCCAGTTTAGTGATTTATGTATGATTCGTTTACGTAACGGCTACTACGTCACTGTCAATGTTAATTTTAATTTCTCCTTAAAGATTTGATACCTGATTTGTTGCCTTAAACATGAATTGCTTTGTTTATACCATGGGATGCATTACAATGTAAATGTTACGTATACTTTAATGTTACCTACTACATACAGAAACGATCGGTAAATTGAAAATGATAAAATTCATTAAGATATAAATATGAAACTTGTTTCAAGTTTAAATTACTATACCATTGAAAAAAGGCTTTGTTGTCTGAATAAAAATCTGTTGCAAGTACAAACATGGATTTTTTATAAGTAAAATATGGTGCATGGTCATTTTGGTCTCCATTACCTATATCAATACCTCAATGAAATCGTTTAATCAAGTTACGCCATGATACAAACGAGTTAGCTATTTATAACCATTGAAACTATATCCCATTTCCCATTCAGTGACATATCTAATCAAAAATCTGGTTACCATGCAATAGTACACTTCGATTACAATCAGAAAATTTAATACATACTACAAATTTATATGACTAGCAATGATTCATTAACTGAAAACAACGTACAATGAATTTTGAAAACTTTTTGAATGACTTTTTGGATATTAAATGTCTTGGATAGCGAATCAAATGTCGGCGTAAGAAACACATTAGTTTGTGAATTAGTTAAAAACAACGAACGCAATTAGTAAATATGAATGAGTGTATTCTTGTAACAGTTTTATATTCAAGAAGGTTGAAACATGCTGGGAGAGATCAATAGGTGGTTGTGGTTATATTTTTCAAGGATGGTTTATCTGACTTAGAGGAAAATCGGAGTATATTACTTGGTCTAGACAGAATAGAGCGGTCTCTGAACTCAGTACGGGAGCTTACAGATCTTGCCATGTAATAAACAATAGTTACAATAACAGTTTCTTATCATAACAGAAATGTACTACTCATAATACTGTATCAACAAAATTAGAGTGCACGTGTACTGGCTCGTTAAACTTTCCTTGGAATCAAATCATAATGAGAAAAATATTGTGAAGACACCCTTTAAAATCCAATATTGATAAACACCCTTTAAGAATCCAATATTGAAAAGCGCCCAGGCAGGACCAGTGGCATGTTTAATAAATGGAACAAAATCGATAAAGAATTGATCGAAACATTTCAAAATCAATGGTGTGCGGTTGTCAGCAGCCGACATTTGGGTACTGATGACCTAGTTTGACAGTTTCGTCTGCATTTACAATTTTCTCATCTGCTTATTCTCACGGTCCTTACTGTTAAACAAGGTACTCTTTAATCTTATTTTACAGTATTTTAATCTATTAAACCGTCAAACGTGTTCTCAACAGGGTAACCCTATTATAATTTACACCAATTATGTTAGTGATGACCTTGGAGTATTGTTTAATCAGATTATCACGCTCGTTGGGCTCTTCAAAATCTATATGTTGGTGGAGAGAATTTTCAGATATTTCGTATTATTTGCAAAAAATAAAAGTCCACGTGACCCACTAGGAATCATTGCATCTGTCACAAACTGTCGTCTGCCAAAGAATGCTATTGCAGATAAGAGATAACCCATATCATTGTTCAAATATGCCCAACTCTTCAGAGTAGCCTCTGTTTAAAGTTTATTTTGATAAGCTCAAAGTGTCCGGCCTTTTTAATTGGCATTATTATGGAAGTAAAATGTTATTTCTCTGTTTCAGTTGTCTAAAAATGTATGCTATGTTACTAATTTCGAAGTAATATCGTCACTAAATCTGACATCTAATTCGTCGTGCAAAAGAATACACGAACATACAGACATTTTTTTATGAAGAAGCTACTATTCACAAATGACAAATTAAAACGGGCCATTGACTATTGTGTATGGCTGTATACACATAAACCGTTTAATAAAGATCGAATTTCTATCAGAAAACAATAAATCCAACAGATTATCAACTGTTGCCAATAGAGATAAAAATGCAGTAAAGTTAATAAAGCTCTGTATTTCGTAGACGACAAAGGCATGGCTTCTTCACGTTAAAGTGTTAATCTAAAATGTCTATAACCTTTGATTTGATCTAAATCGCAAAAATGTGTGGGGTTTGAAAGCGTAATTGAACCTTCCGGTACAATGTGCATATGGCGTTTTGTTCCCTCTCATAACCCAGGGAGAAAAATATTAAAATATAAAATCTGTTAAACGCATGATGAACGTCGACATAGTAGGCGCACTTTGGGTTACCACCGGCAGATGGTGCGGATTGCTGCTGGTGAAATAATTACACACGAAATACTTCTCCCCAAAATATCCCTTTGTAGTGACGTTTGCGAACACCCATTATACAAAGAAGGTGAAATTGAAGAAAATCCATAATAGGGTATAGGAAAGCACATGTGTAAACATGGGAAATAAAAAACTGTTGCTTCGATAATTAGATACAATGAATTCTTAATCCATATTTCGAGCATACGAATATCTTGTGGTTTAAAAGTTATACAGTTCAAGAGGTGTATTTAAAAGCTAAAGGAGGATTAAATGTATTAGTAATGCAGTTAGATAAAACAAAAATCATTTATGGAATAACAATAAAGGAAACGGAAGCATATTATGTTTTCTTCAAACAGTTCCCTATAATCTTCCACATTTAAAGCACACATTGGTGTATGTATAATCGTGGATGTTTACATAATATATTATTTGATGGAGGGAACCATAATCAAAGTAATTCCATCCTAGTAGCAGAGTTATAATGGTTCCGTTATATCCATTATTCTGTTTTCCTGAATGTTTCACTTATATGTTGTTTTTATATTCCGCAGTTTTGCACACACAGTTTGCCAGGCACGTAAATCTTCAATCGCACCCAACTTACGCACTATGCTGTCAAAGTACTGCAGTATTACCTCCAAATCTTGGCACACTACCATCTTGCATATAAATAATAAAACAACAAGGGCAAGCAACAGAGAAGAGTTACTTGTTTCTGTTTACTAAATTGCACTTCCGGTGTTTCACAAAATCATCGTAAAATCTTATTCCAGATTGAATAATTGAAAGCCACCATGTTTAAATATACATGAATGCACACACAGAGGTCTGGCTAATTCTCATAAATCCACAGAAATGCATACAGCTAATTCACTTTGACAGCCATTTAGAGCATTCTTGCCTCCTGTTTATTTAGGGCTACTTCTGAGAATACCCATTGATTATAAATGCCACAAATGCACGTGTAGAGCGGCTAAACAAGATAAATATCCAAAATGCCAGAGTCTGGCTGCCACTGAGGTCCTTTGTTGTGGTTCCCGTTTGAACGCGGACTATTTAATCCAATGAATTCGAACTTTGGTATCCAAAACTATCCTTCACTGATGGTCTCGTGTGTGCAACAACATTTATAAACAATCCAATTTTTCTTTCATATGTAATCCATTTGTTAGTAAATCCACGTGAATCACAGATCTTGGAATGAACCAAACACGTCAAATTTGGTAATTTATTGCACAAATTAAAACATACTATCCTATTTGTTTTAATTTGGACCTGTCTGGTACAAAGGTTTATAAAGTGCAAGAGTTGATGTCCCTTAAATATATCCGCAACACACCAAACGACCCCACAACCCAGCCTCTTACACTAAAGGGTACAAAGACACTTACATGCGCATATAATTACTATGTATTATTAAAAATTAATAAAAATGGTCTAATAAATAATCTGGTCATATATTTACCTGTAACGGGGTTAGTAAGTGTCGCATCGTGCCACGTTTCGATTATTACTGAGAAATCTCCCTGAAATAAAAGACATTATTCGTGATTTGATGTACACACTTGCAAATATAATATTGTTTTGTTTTTTGTCCAGATTTAATTACAACTAAACATTAATACCAAGAATTCACTATGTTCATTCCATTGCTGACCTGTTTATTCGTTATAAAGTAAAAACTTGGTAAAATAAAGACATATAAGAATACCACAATCGATGCATTTTGGATAAGAAGCAAAACCGTGTGATCGTACTCATTTTGCTCGCAAGCTGTTTCTAAGTCAACAACAGTGAAACTTGGTTCAAATCAATATATTTTTGGCATAAATGCGATAACTATACAGGATTAGTGGGATGCAAGTCTGCTTGATTCAACATTGCATATGTAATGTAATGTTACGTATGCCAATCATGTGGAATTAAGTCGAACTTTACATAGCAGAAGATAGTGAAAATATGCCACTGTATATAGTCCAAAATGTACTTACCGGCCAAGATATGTTGAAATGGAAATTCACTGGGTTAATAAATCCTTCCAAAGTATCAAAGTTTATATTATTTCCTCCAAGAAAGTCGGTTGTAAGATATCCAAGTAGACATTTTTCTTTTTTTAAATCCGGTGGAATATTTGTCATAAAATTTGTTAAACAGATTGTAAAGAACGTATGACATGGTGCCGTACACAAGGAGCCTGGGCTAGACGTATCCTTTACACCATTACAACAGTTTCCTTCAAAATCAAGTCCTCTCTCGTTTTTAAATGATGCCAACTTTAACTCAAAAACACCTGAGCATAGTACCTGTAAAATAGAAAAGAGTTTTATAGTGTTCATACAATCGTACATTTAGTAAGGTTTACATCATTTCAAGAAGGTATTTCGGAATTTATTTCAATAGCGGATAGTACAAACATAGAAAACTATTTAAATATAGTAAATACAAGTTAATCTTACCTTTGGTAACAAAATTAGAATGTGTAAAATCCCTAGAATCATTACTCGTGCTGCTTTTCGTAACTTCATTTTGTCTGTTTACGCTACTGTTGGCACTAGTACAGTATTTCTGATATTGGCTTTACTCCACGGCCTCGTTCCCGCTATAGCTCCGCCTACCGCATTGATTGACAGAGCTCTGTAATAGAGAAAATTAATGCTTTATCGTAAAATTTAATAGTATTCGATGAAGGTAAATCCAATTTCAATAGGTTTACATTTGCGCATAGGCTTTTAAACAAACACTAACAACACAACAGAAAATTAAAGAACTAATCCAGAGTGTGTGTATTTTTTCAACATTGTATATCCGTAATAGCTTTAACAGAATCTAAGAATTGTCAAATGCTGCGTACCGCTCATTGGCGCTTCCATGAGGGGTTGCAAACCAGAAGCAGTTCAGCTATCAGAGAAAATTGTTACACTATATAGATAAGAGTAATCCAGGCACGCGTGCTCTCGTGGTCCTCTCGCGACTATGTATTTCACAGACTGAAATCTGATTTCGTACAGCTCTGGCGTTTTTATTAGATTTTCGTCTTGACTGCGATTAAATATATTGTTAATGTTTACAGGAGCGCATTGAAGGGCGACATTCAGCAGTTTGTATTGGTTGCCGGTAACAAAGCCTTCTCCAGCAGTCCACAGGTAATAATCACACTCCGCTGGTCAATGTGATTCTGAATCGATGAATCGAACTGTAAACTCGACACATCTGTCAGTCTAAGTCTCGCCATTGCAGAATGAACGAGAATTCATCGTCTTAAGTCGGCACTCTTTATTTGTGTCAATGAATGCGGAGTAAAATGGGAATTTCAAAAAAAAATCTACCTGTTCCTGTGAAAGACCTAACAGGTTTGATGGTAATCATAGTTATGAATTTTAAAGATTCAGTTGGGTATTATTTTATTTTGTGTGAAGGCACGTGGCCCCGATGGTATAAAATAGTGGCTCCTTTATTGTTTGATGAATGAGGTCATAAAATACCTCTTTGTACCTTCAGCTGTCGTATCTAGAGGCACCTGCCTCTCTTTGTGCCCGATTATTCATATTTAAATTAATTCCTTATAAGGAAAGAGAAGTCGCGTGGCTCCTAGGCAACGGGGCATATAATACACCTGGTCGTGTGCCGAAAAGTTGAAGAGCAATTTAGATAAATAGTATATTAAAAAAAATATGCTGACTTTGATGGTCTACGATTATAAAGCTGTTGATACGGTTAGCTGATTAAGTTAGACTCTATTCACGAAGTCAGATTAATACACTGTGTGTAATTTGGTCATGAGTTTATGCGTCGTGTGCGTTGAAAAAATTTGGCGGGAGTTGGTCTTATTAAACCACGTGAGCCGACATATGGGGATCCACCTGTTGTTATCATAAGTGCGCCCTCCCCTATTTTCTAGTGTTTACTTATTTGATTAACGACATTATATGCAAAACCAAATCGATCTGAATTAAACAAAGATGCGGGTACGCGTTATAGTTGGTGCTGAAGACAATGAAACATGGCATATATTGATATACAAACAATGAAGCAGGTGCCGCGGTTATATACTGTTAGTTATTCCATTCGCTAATGTGTCAGATGGTTTTATTGTACTTATCTACCAGTTTTTAACGCTTTCGTTGGTACGTACTAGACAAAATCAACACGTAAACTGTCTGTGTGTATTGCCTGTCAAGTAATGCAGGTGAGATGCTAGTTGACAATATTGGGGTAGGAGTGTGCGATAGGTTGTATGTGGGTGGGTGGGAAGGGGAGGATGAAGGTCAAGGTCGTTTATCTCAATTTGATTTATTAATGATTCTCGTGACCTTACTTGAAAGATTAACTTAACTGTCTTCTATAACTGAACATAAATGTCTTGACAACACAAAGTTGAATTCAATGTCAACACCGTAATTTAGTCAAAGGGACATAACTGTTGAACATGATTATATCCCTAATCCATTAATAATATGCAACGTTTAAACTGAAATAAAGACGAAAACATGTTTATATCTCTAAAATTCCGAACTGACACATAACAAGAGTAAGTGCAGTAAAGAATAACATCAGACCATATCCAGAAATGTTTATTAGCAACCAACTTAATAAATATTCATTATTCATTCAATCATTGTTTGGAATATGCTGTTTTAGAAGTTACATATGTTATCTTTGAGCTCAGTCACTGCACTGGACAGTGTATATTTACTTCAAGACGTTTACTAAGTGCAAAAGACAAAAACATAATTATTAGTTTATAGTTCCTTTGAAACATGTCATGATATATAGTACTTACTTTGTTTTCCTTATTGTTAAATTCCAAAAATTGAAAAACAAAACATCCAGTTTCAAATTCAATTACACGTTTTACAAAGAGCCACTGGATTTCTTATGTCCAATTATCTGATGATTTGTATGTACCTTGAGAAAGTCGTGTGCCAGGTACATATTTTAATAGATACCTGTCAATCGCCACTAGTTACTCAATAGGAGGCGGGGCTTACACATTAACTAGCCAATCGATAAGTTCATGCCTCAGGTGACACGGGCTGTCGCGTGCCGATATACATTTCACATAAATTATAACTGTATGAGTAAACCGCGCCAATAATGTTTTACCTATTACCATATAGGTGCTCAGAGGACACTTTATATGTAAGTATGTTAATACAATGTTATAGACTTTCAATTATCTTCCATAAAATGGGCCATGTGTCAAGATGACAAGAAAGTCATATTATTTAAAATGGGAAACTAAAATATCTCCTCTCTTAAAGGGACGTGAGGCGATCTTGAAAACGTATATATGCGTTTTCCCCCAATACGAATTAAACCATCCTACTGTGTTTCATATTCTGTCGATATGCAGTAAACTAGGCCCCATGTTCCAATTAGTGTAAATGATATAGTATAAGCTACAATACTCGGCTAGTTGTTTTGTATGTATAAACATTAATATTTAATGCATATGATGCTTTAATGCTCTTAAACACGTTTGTTTTTTGATCGGAGTACACTTTATTGGAATTATATGTACAACTTTTAGTAATATAACCCATAATTATGATTCAGCAACAAAACACAAGCTGAGTCGTCGAGGTTTCCAAACCAAACATTTTCATAAACACTAATTACACCAAAGGTAATGCATATGCACATTCCATAATTATGAAACTGAAGTCTATTATTAGGTTTTTCATTTGTATTTCGTTTCATTACTCTTCCAGATCGCCTCCAGTCCCTTTAAACATACATTTTCTTCAGTTATAGTTTGGTCCTCGTTTGGGGTTTGTGACTGTGTCTATATTGCAACAGGTGCATCTTACACACCTGACCATATTAACGTGTTTGCTCTCAAATTGAGATTTAATTTCTCCACGCGCCTGTCGCGTGAATCCTTACAGGTGAATTGTAAAGACAGATAATAAAATAGATAATTAGCGAAATGACTACCTACTAATATCATTGCGCTTGTCGAGTGCCCCAGTATTTGCTTTGTAGTGCTTTTATCTACACCCCGGGCATACTCAACGATAAGCAGGTGATATTTGAAATATAGGAGGGAACCATGTACCTCGGGGCCATGGAAGCTTTAAGGGTACCTGTAGACTGCACAAACCCTTATACCTGCAATCACCGGTGCACTTTATCACAATACAAACGTCCTTGACAGGATGAATCGAAAAGATCAATGGAGAGATTTCTAGTTTGAGCGTTTTCCATTGGAGACTGGTTAATGGGCAGGTGCAACTCTTTTAATAGCTTAACACGGGTGTATGTATTTGAAAACTACGTTTAAGCCGAACTGTTAAAGAAGGGTGTATCCTAAAATATCTGCATACATCAGGATCTAATTTCATATTGTATTTGCATCCGCATGGACTGTATAGCTTATTGGATGTGTTTGTTTGAATGGTATTCTACGTCATTTTTAGCACATGTTAGGTCATATATGAGGGTCAATTTTTTGTGTGTTTACTGGATAGAACCAGTATTGTATACCTTCCGCCGTCCGTAAGAAACGACACTGTTAAAGTATCTATCTAATCATGTGCTATCATAAGGTTTATAGCCTTTCCTCCCGTAAAATATGGGCAAGATTATGTGTTGATTCACGAGTAACACTAAATAGGTAAATGCTTCTTATGTATATGTTTTATTAACTTAAAAATCAATGCAATTTGATACAATTTTTATAGATCGATCATTATAAACAAATAAAAGTTAAGAATAAATATGATTACTATACAGATTTACTAAATGAATTCTTATAAATGTATTGATAAAGGTATTCGTAACATGTAATTTATATATATATAAAATGTCCGGATGAACTTTTTGGTAATTACATTGAATTGTTACAAAAGAATTAAGCATCCGTTTGGTAACGGAACATTCCCACAGTGATTATACATGTATCGCACTAACACTAACCCAGAGCCAATAAAACATTTACGGTTTTGACACATTTTTGTAAACAGTTCAATGTTACCTTTGATGAATATTCCGTCTTTTCACTATAACCCGTTAATGTTAAAGTAGCTAGACACTTGTCGGCGATAATTCGCTGAGTTATGATTCGCCTGTTGTGTTGCAATCATTTAAATAATCGGTCCCTTTGTAAAGAAATAAGGCGTGATTTTAAGGGACCGTTCATATTATTATCATTTTTTATCGATTTTTTTAATTAATCTCTTCTTACATTATTAAATCAATCATGGGCGCCATAGTGATTAGTCATAGTGACAAAGGTCAGATAACGCTGATCAAATACCGACAGTTGTCACCTAATAATCAACGAAAACAAAACTAATATACTATAATTAGCATTCTTTAACACATTTCAATCAAACTCCAATGGGCCTGTATTGCCACCTGTTGACATTTGAGTTAATCCCGTCTGAGAGGGGTTTGATGTTTGAGTTCAATGGATTAAGAGATGTTATTAATTGACAATTAATAGTTAAATAATTGAATTGTTGTTAAAGGCGCCAATTATTAATTGTTTGTTTAAAATAAACCATATGTTCAAACTCTTTATCAAAATATTGAGCAATTAGCGACACCAACTTTAATTGAGCAAACTGCGATGTCATGCCCGTCTGCCACGGTTATTGAATACGTAGCTGTCATAATGGCCAAGTTTAACAAAGTCAAAACAAATAATAACCTAAACCGCTAAACAACTTTTTGATATTGTTTCTGTATTTTATATTTTAAGACAACTTGTACATTAAAAATGATGAAAGAAATTAATAATAAAAGTGCGAGAGATGCAACAAGTTTAGCGGTGTACGCGAGTTTTCCTACGATTGGTCAATATGGCGACAGGTGCAACGCAGCTCCATCTGTCTTTGTCACGTGACTAGTAACGGTATCTCTCACGTCATTATGTCTCACACATTGCTGCTCCTGCAACAGGTGGATATGGTGCAGACGACATGTTTCAGGTAAGGTCGTAAACAATTGCACATCCGACGTTTTGAATGAGAATTATTCTCTTTGCGTCGGAAATTGCGATTAGCATATACCAATACAGATGAAGCCAGATATTACGAATTTGTCAAATGCAGAGACTGGTTCCAGTATATGTAATTATATTTAAGAAATAGAACATCGTTTGCGGTGAATTATCGTGTAATATATCACGGTTTTTCGTTCAATTGTACACAATAATTTCACTCGCCCAAATTTAACCATCACTCAAAAATGAGAATATGTACTTGTGATATTTATTTAATTTAAAGGGACACACGGCAATGAAATGTTTATCAGGAATCAAAATAAGCTGCTCTATTTAATTATGCAGTAACATTTGACTTTAAACCTGCTTGCATATCATCAGGGTTTATATATATATATATATATATATGTATAAACCCTGATATCATTAAATACAATTTTGAGTTTTCAATTTTCTTCGTTATTTTACCAAAGGTTGAAATATATTATCGGTGCAATATTATCAAAAGTCAGTAATATACAAAAAACAATTTATACTATTCGTATATTTACTATTTTAATATTAATGATTGAACTAATGCATGGTATGTAGAAAAACTAAACGGGATACCAAGAGTTTAAAAAAATAAAATCAAGAGTGCCATGTGTCCCTTTAACCATTGCAATGAGATATTATACCACCACACACGGGTTAAGTGTGATACCACACATGGGTTAAGTGTGATATAACGGTTTTTTTTTAAACGTTGGCAGTTTCGTAATTTTTAAAATAGAAAAAAACACGAAATAAAACGCTTATTTGTATTTTGTTGTTATCGTTGGATTTAGTGTGGGGTGGGGGGTGGAGAGGGGGCTTTTTTGTTCACTCTTAGCTATTTAACACTTGAAGAATGATGCAGTCAAATCCTTTTAAAACCGTACAAGCAACGGCTTTAATGTCAGCGTACATTCTGTGAACCTGTGTACAGGTAAGTTAGACGACACTGTGAGAGAAGCACAGGTAAATTTACAGGTGTTATCTCCCTGCAGTTATTCGATATTGAACATTCGACCCAATATTGATACTACCTGTGAGGGCAAATTATATTTCACCTATGTTAACTTACATTATTCGATCTATTCAGAACATAAATGAAAGGCTACATAAAAGGCGGAAGTCCTTTGAATAATATATGTTTTACTGAATAATATATGTTTTACTGTGTACTCTAATAACATAAGAAGCAGTTTCTTATCGAAACAAAAAAAATCAGCGAACTAATGAAGTCTAAAAATGATAAAAATACATAATAAATTTGACCAAAGAACAGTTTTATTAAACATTCCAGTCTAAGTTCATTCTATACTATAATATATGTATTGTATAATCACTTTTCAACATGTTGTAAAGCATGTGTGTTTTTGTTTTTTCAATATTGTTTATTTTCAATCCATAAATTGTATCAAAATTGTATTAATTGTATTATACTTTTCACTTAAAATAATGTTGACCAGCTATGTTATGTTATGTTCTTTTCTGTTCTGTTCTGATAACTATATGCTGATTTATCAAGGGCCTCTAAAAGGCACGTTCCGTTAATGATCGACAGTCTCAAGAAGTCGTGAATGCATAACTTTAACCAATTAAACATAATTAAATCGTGTTACCCAATTTGTATTTTCAAGCACCCTAAGTACGCTCTGTATGAGCCTCCTTCAAAGCGCAACCCTTTTTATGAAGCTACATCAAATGTTTAAAATTCTTATCGATGTTGAAACGTCAGAAGTACTTGTAATTATTGTTTTAGATCGTGTAAAACGTTCACCCCGAGCTTATATATGTGTAGTTAATTTGTTTCTTACTGCCTCTGCAAAGAGTCTCTCTAAAAATTAAGCAACACGTGTAAACTATTAGCGCGAAACCGCTTATCACAAAAAATAACCTCATGCAGCTTTTACAACGCTTCCGAGAGTAAACTGTTTCGTAAAACTTAAAATTAGTTGGAAGCTGATTAACTAAAGCAAATTACCAGAACCGATGACTGAAAAATGAGCTTAAAATGAAAACAAAATGGCGCCATATATCACATACATGTACAGTAGTTTGGCCATAAATGTTCCAGAACTCTGGAAGCTTCAAATATATAACCCCTTTGTTGAAGCTTATTTATGTCCAGAACTAGTACTAATAGTTGTATTATGTACCGTAACAAGTAATTTGTCAAATAAAACAAGCTTTTCGATTAGCCATACACTATACAATTTACGATCCATATTTACGTTATGAACCTATTACAATTTCAAATTCCATTTTAATTGAGAACTTTGCGAGAAGATATTTTTTTATTTTGCATATATATTGGCGCGAAATGTATCCCGCTATTTTAGAAATCCATCTAGGATCAATAATAAGTATAACATTGATTACGATAATGATTATACTAGCAGTTTTGAATTACTGAACCCGGTTAACATAAGTATCTAAAGCTGACAAGCCACTAAAGGGATTTTATTGGCACCATGCAATGTCCGTCTACCATTTACCATCCCACACGGATGGGATCCAGTAAAATAGGTAGTGGCATTTATTTCCCATTTTATTTATTTTCCCATTTTGACTTAAAACAAGCGAGAGCTGACGAAAATCGTCAGAGTGAAAACGGCTAACCGAGCACGCCAATTTTCTACACACCAAGGAATAATAAATTATATGAATTGTCAAATTCTTCACTGACTTCCCTTGTCAACTTTCCTTTCGCATGGCTTATTAGCCATGTTTTACAAAATGTGCCGTGTACTATTGCATGCAATAATATTAATTGTCAGTTTCAAAACACATCACGCCTTCAACCTATCGCAAACAGGCCCGCGTTTGAACATTAAATTTGCTTCATGGATAGACATGCGGTAATCATATATTTTCTGTAAAGTTTTCCATTTAAATGATTGATTATATATACTGAACAACAGTTTGAGCCATCCCACACAGTTTGTTATGTTTAAGACATATTTAAGCACTAAGAGAGTTTGATTAAAGCATATTATACTAAATGTTGATAAGGCGACATCTATAGATCTTTTACAGATGGCTCGGTTCTCTGGAGCGTGCCGTCTGCTAAGACTTTTGGCGCAAGACGGTTTGTTGTATCAGATGACGATTTCCGGAGCTATCAGACGGAACACCACTTTGATGAAAACCAAGCATAAGAAGTTCTTGAAATTAACTTTGTTGATTTCCATTAAAACGGAAATTGAATTTCTCTTGAAGTGGAATTGTTTAGATGAGCATGCGTATAAAATCAAGCGTCCTTGTGACTGGTCATGCGCAAACAGGTTTGATGAGTTTCCCTCGGTCAAGAGCTTCGCTAGGCGCGTTTACTGAAATGTGTGTTCTGAAACCCTAGTATGAGACAAGAAACACACGAATACATTCCATGACACTTCTTTGTATATCTACTGGCGCATCAATAGAATTTCAAACTAAATACAATATTGTTTAATACTGGCAATAAACTTTAAATTACAGCAAGATACCTGCTTTACACATGCAAATACATGCATAAACGTTCTGCAAAGTTGTTTGTAATCTATTCGCTATACTCAACACGTGCATTACATTCTGGCTCTGTATGCTGTTGTGTGGTTTTTTTTCCAGGGAACTTAGTTCTCACGGTTTTCTAGTCTAGCTTCCTCATGCTGTACAGATGTTACAGAAAAAACTTGCATGACTCCAGGTGTACTATCTCCTTAATATACTTTATAACGTCTTATAAGATGGCTGGAAATGATTTCCGAGGTAATTTGTGCGCTTTCATTCAGATTAAAGTGAGCTTTTTGTTTTAGTCCTTGTTACTGTACCATTAAGCATTCTTCCTTCTTTATAATAACCTTGAGTGAAAACAAAAGTCATTTGCTAATAAGAAGCGTTTTATTCCAAGAGTTTGGTTATATACACGAGCTGTCTAATTGCTATAATCCAAGAAAAGTAATTCTTCACGGCTTCCCCACAACCATTTGTATCCTAGTTTTGAGTTGAACTATACGTCGTTTGAACTTCACAAAATGAAGCCAACGAAAGTTTGAAAACTTACGGAACTTTAAGTCGTTTGAACCTAACATTCAAAATGGCGGATATGTACGTACAAATACTAGATGACACCAGTTTGAATTGATTGAATTGGATTTTATAGTCGCACCAACAGCTAAGGTCATATGGCGACTTTCCAGCTTCCATTGGTGGAGGAAGACCCCAGGTGCCCCTCCGGGCAATTTTCGTGCTCGGGCGGGCACCTGGGTAGAACCACCG
Source organism: Cyrtodaria siliqua (assembly GCA_037043455.1). Taxonomy (NCBI): domain Eukaryota; kingdom Metazoa; phylum Mollusca; class Bivalvia; order Adapedonta; family Hiatellidae; genus Cyrtodaria; species Cyrtodaria siliqua. The sequence goes on along the minus strand of JAWPHD010002141.1, from coordinate 98,632 downwards.
ACGTTCCGCAAGCCGACACCAGTTTGAATAACAACAGTAACATCCAAATTTTGATAATGAGACATTCTTTTGACATTTCAAAATTATCATTTTTTTGACAATAATATGACTGAGTTGAGAAAATGCAAAATTTTACGTTTTTTTATTGTCGATTACAAATTGTATTGTCGTTTGCCATTTTCTGCCCCCGTTGGCTCCAGTTTGAAAGCAATTTTAAATCAAGTACGGAACAATTGACTTGAATAATAAAATGGTGATACGATGCCTTTTTAAAATGGAAATTATAATTTGATGCATTAATTTCATATTATCAATGAAAAATCAGACAGTTTACTGTTTTTTAATTACCTTTCACACAATTTCTTGTATCATTTTGATCGACTCAACAAAGTTTTTAGTGAAAAAGTGTCGAATGTCATACAATTTAAAAAAAAACGTGATAACAAACTAGTCTGTGCGAAATGCTCAACCAGTTAAGGCAGAGTTAGAAGGCTTTCAGAATATGTTCCAGGCGCGTGTTGCTTGCTGCACGTCACGTGATTAAAAAAAATAATCTGAGCAGACGCATTCGATTTTCCAAGTATCTGTGACGGCAGGAGCCCGTTGCCTGTGTTGACGTGTTTTTCCCCCTTTCAACATCTGGGGATGCGATGTTTTGATTTAGTTTACAGACGGTATATGTATAGCAGATTTATGATAATTATATTAGAGGCTTATGTTCCCGCCTATACCCTCTACTGAAAACGATCGAAATGATAACTTGTATTGTGAAAATAATTGTTATGCTACACATACACTATAGTTATTTTCAATTCATATCAAAGATTTTCGAATTACATTATTGATAACGATCGGTCTACAGCCGATTATTGTAGATTTTGAGTGTTTGTGAGCGACTGCTACGTTACGGATGTGGATTAACTGCTATTTTACTGAAGAGATAGTCCTGATAATATATAATACTATGTCAGTGCCGTGTACTATCGAGTTTATAAACTTTCTAAGAGATTGTCCTGATAGTATATAATACTATGTCAGTGCCGTGTACTATCGAGTTTATAAACTTTCTAAGAGATTGTCCTGATAGTATATAATACTATGTCAGTGCCGTGTTCTATCGAGTTTATAAACTTTCTAAGAGATTGTCCTGATAGTATATAATACTATGTCAGTGTCGTGTACTATCGAGTTTATAAACTTTCTCTAAGAGATTGTCCTGATAATATATAATACTATGTCAGTGCCATGTACTATCGGGTTTATATTAGGCGACCGTTGTCACAATGTCTCCTTCCAGTACAAATGGGACCGGTGTGATACTCTGGCATACTCAGTTACTTGTCCTATCCTGAGTGGCCTCGGCAGTGCTATGGATAAGTCTTTGCGTTTTAGAGCGGCAGACCTTTGCTCCGTGGGTTCGCTCCCTGGTGGAGGCATATCTGATGGGAAACTTCATCTCATTTTCCTCTGATGTTGCTGTCGTGATATACCTAATAATATGTGTTAACGGGTAGAACACAAAACCCGCACTGCCTCGCCTAATAAATACCACAGTATCTTGGAATTTATCTGTTATCAAGTTCCAATAAAGATTCCCGAAATAATATTAAGAGCATTATTGCTGAATATCCCACTATTGCTAATGGACCATAATGTAACGTCTGTCATGGGAATGAACACGGAGAATGAGTAACTTATAATGCGGTAAGCTTTTACTGATGTTTACAAATGGATCGCAACATATCGGAGCAGGGTATAGTGATTTAACATACATGTTCCTGAAGATTTTAAAATAATTTAACGTTTCTTTTTTTTTCTTGTGTGCAGTTCATGGTCCGTCCACCCATTGTAAGTGAGGAAGTGTCGATTCTTACGGATGGCGGGAGTTGACAGTACTGGTTCTACCCAGGAAAAGTGGGTGGTCATATATAACCCTACGCGTGTTGAACATGACGTAAAACACCGTACATATATATAAATATACGACAGAATCTTAAACAGTACAACATGGACAGAGTTCAACATGTTCTACTAGCAAAAATACCAAATATATATACAGCTTTGTTTTATACAATCCATTTTTTTTCATTAGCTAAAGGCATCACGATTTGTTCGGACCAAGGCGTCTCTCAATGTCTAGCAATTGACATTGTTACATTGTTACAATAGTCGTCATGCAACATTTAACATTTTACATTGTTAAAATAGTCGTCATGCAACATCTAACATTTGAAATTGTTACAATAATCGTCATGCAACATTAACATTTAACATTGTTACAATAGTCGTCATGCAACACATTTTACATTGTTTAATAAGCGTCATGAAGCATCTAACATTTGCCATTGTTACAAGAGTCGTCATGCAACATATAACATTTGCCATTGTTACAAGAGTCGTCATGCAACATATAACATATACCATTGTTACAAGAGTCGTCATGCAACATATAACATTTGACATTGTTACAATAACACTTGTTTGTTTTGTGATATGTAAATGCACCGACGTATGCCTTCTGGTGTAGAGTTCATCTTTAGGTGATCTCCAAACGATACTGTTGAGATTATCCAAAATGCATAAAGTGTGCTTAACAAGCTCTCGGCGAATGTAGATGAAAGGCCAGCAAAAAAATATAACATATTAGACATGTCCTTTCAAACACCGAGTGCCTTTGTAGATAGCGGTTATAAATACTACCGTATTGCTGTTTATTGCTGAAGCTGTTTATTCTGTGAGTTTTTATAAAGCTTCATGTTTGAAAACAAACATGGCCTCGGCGTATGTGGGTCTCATAAACTGACACATCCAATCATAACCGTTGTAGATAACACGAGACCTTTGCTACGACCAATCAAACTGTGAATAATTAACTCGTGACCTTCAACATTCTTGTCACTGATTGTGAAATCTTAGATTTGCATCTGAACTATATTCCGCAACAGATGTGAGATGTTATTTATTTTTCTTGTAAACGAATTGATGCTAATCTTTGTCGGATCTCGTAAAGAGGATACTATGCTACTTCAGATAACTTAAGATAACTTCACAGAAATTAATTCTTTCCCTACAACATATAAAACATATTTAAGATGGTGAAGCATTTATTCATTTTTCGAAAGCTGTTGACAAATTGAGTGTATACCATGCTTACGTATGTATCATTAGTTTATTAGATGAAGCGATAAAAACACGTTACTGTCTTGTAAGAACATTTAATTCAAGAATATGTAACTTCAAGATGGCGATTCTGTATTGTTGAAATGTTGAAGCGACTCCCACGCGCAGTCATGTGCACATTCACATTGCTTAACCGCAGCAGACATGGCTGAACTGTCTGAGTTGCGAATTAACCAATGCGCGAATGAGGTTTTAAATGTGTCTTCTATTAGGTCTGTGATGTGATATTTCGCATTTATTGAGTGTTTTTTTCTCTCTACAAAATATTGAATGGTACAATTTAGAGACGAATGATTTGTTTGGTTGGTATTTTACGTCATTTTCAACACATGTAAGGTTATATATGACGGTCGATTTTTGTGGTGGAGACAGACCACCCACTTTTCCTGGATAGAACCAGTACTGTAGACCTCCCGCCACCCGTAAAAATCGACACTTCCTCACTTACAAGTGGAGCTCCCAATGGGATTCGAACCCGCAGCGGTGAGAAGCGAAGGTTTACAACGCAACGTCGTTAACCATTCGGCCACGGAGACGCTTAGAGTTGAACAATTGGAGTAATAAAGAATTATCAGTTCTGACCAAGGTGATTAAAGTGTGTACAATCTTGAACTGTCGTATCATAATACCTCAATATCCATGGAGCAGCTATCATACCCTAGTTCAGAAGAAAAACCATGGCGAGATGACTGACAGATAAGACGGAGTAAATGGCGCTAAACGGCACCACGCTACGCGCGTGCTGCGTGAGGCACGTGACCCCTAATGGCCAATCATGATAAGACATGTACTATTTATACAGTAATGTCTTCGACGCGTTATTGCCAAATAACTTGTATATAATACTAATAATTACAAACTTTCTTTGAGCTGGATTTGCTTTGATATTTGGCACTTGAAACGCATTACTCTAGATTTGGGGCAAACTATTGGACAACTTACTGACGTTAGACAAATGTGACCAGTGGTTTGGAGAAATTTGCGTTCAATCGCGTTTATGATATCTTAATATGTTTTATCCACTTAAGAGGTGATGCTTTGATTAAAACGCGTGCCCATGGCAGTGGCTCAACCCCGTAATAAAAGCGATACATTTCATTAAAAGCTGAAGTATTTTATTAACACGTATTATACTACTTAATGCCTTAGCATTGTTGTGCTGACTTAAGGAGCCGAAAGGTAAAATCAGTTTCATTTCACGATTTGTGCGTTATTGAAAAATAGGTTTTGATGTATTTTAAGATTCCCTTTGAGGCGGACAATATGAGGAGCTTCGGGCATGGTCCGTGGTATATTGACTTGGTAATTCGGTTGTTTAAGACCTATAATTCGACAAGAAGCACTATCAAATTGAGAGTGATATTAAAGGGACACATGGCAATCTTGAGTGTTATATTATGCATTACAAGTGTGTGTGTGTGTGTGTGTGTGTAGTTCTAAGGTTTAAAGTCCGTCCGCCAACGAACCTGACGCGATGGGCACAATATAGTCTGGACTTATTATGCATTACAACAATTAGTACAGCGATTTATTAATTATATTTCCTTCTTTATTCTACATATTTTTTAAGTATATTATTGGTGCAATATTATCAAAAGTCAATAATATGTAAAAACAATTTACTTTGAACTATTCTAACAATTAATATTAATGATTGAACAAATGCAAGTTACGAGAAAAACTAACGGTTTAAAAAATCAAGATTGCCGTGTGTCCCTTTAAATGTTGACGATTGAAACACATGGTTATTACAGTCACCAAATTTATGCCATTTAATGGTCATAAATGCGTTTACAGAAATACGAATTTTCCGAGGTAAAACGGGTGTGTAACTGTTTGCAACTGAATTATATTTCCTTTTTCAATTTAATTGCAGGTTAGTATCACAGTGATTGTGTAGTTCTAACAAGCTTTGTATATACACAAGTAGTGTTAAAAGATCATGCTTAATACGTACGCCATTGTAATATTTTGCAGGAGTCGGAGAAACATTCATGATGCCTTGGCGCTCAGAAAAGCAATTTAAATACAGGAGCGGTTGTGTCAAAGGGAAGATGGCAATATGGTGGCATGGGATGTATACATAAATATACAACTACATAGAACAGAAACAAAGCACAGAACACTACTTCTTTGATACTTCACCACATTACAAGGACACTATTAGATGACTTTCAAACACTTAGACATCTGGTGAGCTCTTAGGAATCCAATATATTGTGAAGATACAATTTCAGTAGTTTTGCATTATTTGAAAGACCTGAAGAGGAGTTTAACCTCAGTATTAAGTATGCTTATAATTACACATTTAAGAAGAGATAGGCTCTTATTTAAATGAAATCATAATAGGTACGTTTGATATCATACAGACCAAAGTATAACATTTATATTAGTTGAAAGCACTGTACATAAACTTGATCTGTATTTGACATAACTAATTGCGTAATGTTCTTTCACATGTTACCAAATCACGTATATCTATCTATACAAGGGTGCAATGAAATCGGCAAACTCTACTAATCCTACAGGGCAGGTGTTTGGCCGTTTTGGAGCCAAAATTCGTCCAATTCCCCTCCCGTAAAAGTATATATCTCCCTTATGAGTTAAAAATCCCTTTTTAGTGGGTGGGGTGGTTGGGTGGGGATTGGACATTTTGACACTCAAATTTGGGAAGAAACCCCTACTTTAGCCATTGGGAATGGTACCCTTTATCGGTACCACTTATAAAGGGAAAACACAACATTGATTCACTCTTTTTAATATGAAAACAAGGCAAATGTTTCCTGAAAGACCTGCTGGCCCCAGTCCTCTAAAATCTAATTAGTGCTCTGATATGCAGGGGTGTACGCATCGTAAAAACACGTCGATTTAGTGTTCTTAATATTAATTAAACCCATTGAATTGAACGTCTTTTTTATCGAGGGTGACCCAATTAGTTTATACTAATCTTCCTTGTGGCCTATAGGAAATGCCTCTGACTGCGGTAAGTGAAACTGTAAATTTTTCTCCGGCATGTCCCACACCATTATTGGCCTTGAGCGTGCAGCCTATATTTGTATTTGCTTTTTGATGCTGCATATGGTGGAGGAGCACGTGTTTAAAAATGTTGGGGGTGAAAGACTGGCCGTTGTAACATAACAGGACCAAGCATATCAGGTTTCATATCTCTGTGCTGCTTTCTGCAAAAGTTATGCCCCTTTTTGAACTTAGTATATTGGTTAAGTTTTCCGTTAAGGTCCACTTTTTAGCCAGTATGTTTTTGGAAAAAAATATGACTTATTGTCATCCCTTGATCGGCGTCTGCGTATTTGGTTAAGTTTTATCTTAAGGTGCACTTCTTTCAGTAACTATAACAGATACAGCTTTGAAACTTTGCTTGAGCATGCTATTTCCTGACGCAGGCCATGCAATACTGGTTTCCACCCAGGAAAATATCATGATCAGCCCTAAGTGGCACACACCTATGACAAAAACCAGTGTCAAGCATTAAAAAAACACACACTTGTATGATATCTTACCACTACAAACAACTTCTTCCGAATACATGTCCACCTACCCCAGCCATTTGTCATAGTACACATTTCACTGATCATATCAGCTTCCTTTTTGATATATTTTTTTACTTAATTCAAACTACCTCAACATTATAAAAATCTTCATAACATTCTAGAAATATATATCATCAGCAATTAAAGCAAACACTTAAATATGTTTTGATATGTTAAGTATGTGCCTTTGTTCTCAAGTTACTATTGCTTACTGTTGCCATATAACTTTTTATACTTTTTAAAATATTTCTACATTTTTGTTGTTATATAATAAAAATTTGCAAATAAATATACATGTTTGTATCCTCCTTTTGAAAACATTCTGTGCCGCCCTGATGCGTTGCATCAGTTTCTTCTTGTATTTTATTATACACAGCGCTTCGCGTCTATCAAATGTTAACTATTCCACTGATATATACAGGCTTACTGATATATATTCGTATTGAACGGCGATGTTATTTGCTCAACACTTGCGTCTGGGCAGTATTATCTAATTTAGTTATAGTATTATCTAATTTATTTAAAACAATTATACAACAGCTGCTGCGCATTGATCCTATGTGGCGAACAATTGATCCTATGTGAAGACTAATTGATCCTACGCCTCCCTGCACTTGTATGACACCTCCTTGCACTTGTATGCAACCTCCTGCACTTGTGTGCAATATCCTTGCACTTGTGGGCAACTGTTATTGTAATTGGTGTCACGAGTGATCTACTACGCATAATGGCATTATCAGTCACAGCGTACCTGCATGTTTACTAACAGTAATTTCTGCTTATGTCCCTAACGCACGGCGCTCAATTGCCATTTGAGATGGTAGGAGGGATGTTGAAGAGGTGACACTATCACGGACACGTTAATGACCGGGTATCGAGTGTGTGCGCATCCAGGATGTCAATCGTAAAATCAGTTTAAAGGTAGGACGGCATGTATATGTTGTTAGATTGTATATTTCCTATCTTTCATGTCATTTGGTCTGAGAGATGGAGTGAGTTCTCTATCTCTTCAAAACAGAAACATATTTTTCTTGATACTTTTTCTAAATTTAACCCTCAGATTTAAGACAACAAAAAAACACACATGTTTCTACTGAGTACAGCTAAAAAAAAAGTTTCAGGTTAGGTTCAGATACATGTCGAAGCTCGGCCACGATAGTAACTTCTTCATTCTTCATTTTTTTCCGGAACACGCAGTGTTTACAGGCTACGCAAGTCGTCGAAGCTATTCCAATTTGCACAGACCGCATTCTGTACCTATTCACCGCGGAAATGATCGTTAGATAACTATTATCGATGTCAACAAATGTTCCACAACAAATGGATAAACGTTCTTGAATGCTCTCACGGACGAACCATTTTTTTAAGATCATTAACATTATAGTATAGCTATACGTTCGGTATATACTAGATCATTAACATTATAGTATAGCAATACGTTCGGTATATACTACACGACTTCGAAACATTGTATACAGTAACCCTGAATAATGTCAAGATATAGCTTCTCTTTATAACCTAATGTATGAAGGGGAATGAAGAAATGGCCTACATACTAATTCATTCTGGTCAAAACATTTGTAATGCGCTTGCTTAGTAGCTAAAGTTGTTTGTTTCACACGACGAAGGTCGATAGATGCGCACTGATCGACTCTGCAATATAAAGTTAAGGGATTTGTATGCGCAGTACGTGTCGTTACCCTTTTACAGAATGCACAACATTCCGTGAATACACAACATTCCGTCTGTTTTTCATTAGCATCTTCGTTTGTCCTCAGTGTGTTTGCGTTTATTGTGCATACGCTATAATAAATGATGTGCTTTAAATACAAGTAACTGAGTAAGCGAACGACCAAAAGTTATGACACCAAAGTTTTAATACTTGATCGATACACTTGATACAGTAGAGACTATTTCAAATAATATCATATTTACTAATATTACAGATGTGTAAATAATCCGTATTCTCCTGCTTTTAAATCCTCCATAAAATAAACAGTTTTCAGAAACTATAGTGGGCCAATCGATGTCCAATTCAGAGACATGTTTACCCAACAGGTTTTCTTACGGCTTCGTCCGGCTAGTGGAGAGCGTAATCTGTATTGGGTGTCACTAGATACCCCTGGGAATAGAGTATGTAGATGTACAGAAAAGCAGCAAGGTTTTGGAAACAATAATTATATAGCTATGTATTTGCATCTTACAAAATAGCCGCCTCAGGTGACACTCTGAAACTAGCACCAGCACGTTTAATGAGCATCCCCACTTCCGCGTGACACACCAATTAATGCCAATATAGTTTTGACTTGAATATCGCGCTTAGAGTAAGCGATTATCATGTCATAGTGATCAGTATGCGCCGGTAACGGTTGCCCTGCAGATGGCGGTGACCCGAACCAGAACCGTTGTCGAACCGCCATTAAATCACTTAATGGATTGTTAAAACCAGGCGGCCGGTGTCATAAAATGCAAATAAACAATCAATGGTATGGCATCTATATGCCGTTGAGATCTGTTCTAACGGTCATGTGTGGATACCGTTGGGTAAGTAATAGGTAATCAAACGGTCAGCATCCCGTGTACTGACATTAACAAGTATAGCAATAACCAAATAAACCTTACGTCCGGGTTAGCCATTTTATAGACACGAAAGCTTCGTTTATTAACCGGACTGTTCCGTAATAATGTGTAGCAATTAAAATATATATAAAGTGCCAACTTTATCAGAGATGTTTCACCAATAAATATTGACGATGACGGCCGTCCATTGCAACATGAACGCAAGATAAGCCTAACCAGTGAAGTAATAAGATTATTACTTCACTGGCCTAGACAAGCAGTAAATATATCTAAACTAACCAGTAGCCGGTGATACATGGTCCCCAGTGACCGTTTAGTGAAATGATATTTTGATGGAAGTTAAACCATCGTTGCGGTCAATTATCACTCAATGAGGCCGAACGATAAGGTTATCATATAGTAATTACCGTGCCCCAGATAACATATCTATTTTCATGACAGTTCGTTATTTTCATAGTAACTGACTACTTGAATGGTTATTCACGTGCGGAAACAAATTGCAGACAAATTTTGCGTGATTAATTTAGATAAAACTGTCCAATCATATATTCAGTCAATTTAATATTTTTGTGCGGTATTATAGTTGTAGGACCAGTACAATTGCAGATCTGAATGATTCCGAAAAGGTTGTTGCGTTTGTTCGTTGGTCTACTTGTCCGTTCACATGTTTGTATGTCGAATAACTGGTGTTTGAAAGGGAAATGGATACTTTTGGGGCGGGGTGTGGGTAGTGGAGTGAGATGGGGGTGTTGACAGCTTCTTGATAGTATAGTAATACATCTTTGAACACACACTGATCGTCAGCAATAGCCAACGTAATGCTTATTGAAATATCTACAGCGCATTGACCAACGTTGCATGGTGGGAAAACACTGACTAACAGAACCATTATTCGGAAAATAATTATATTTTAATTATAAGTACTATTATTTATTTTTGCCGTTGCTTCTTTTCGACTTTAAGGGTTGATAGTATCATACCAGCAAGCCAAATTGGAGCCTAGTCTTAGATATCAAACGTCCATCGTCTAGCTTTTGTGGAGCCTTTTAAATTGTGATTAAAACCAGCGCAAAACATAAAGGTAAAACACAATTTAGCTTCAAACACATCGGCAGTCAATCAACATAAAATTTACGACCGCTATACGTTATTTATGTCCATTTACCCTGTATATATTAAGATTTGCAATTTAGACAGACGTACATCGTTCTGTTTGTTATTAGAAAATGTTTGTTTTCATACACATCAAATTAGATTTCCACTTACGCTCCTCGAGCGTGTGCTAAATCAATCAAGAGAAGAAGCGTTTACAAATTGACCATCCAAATGAAGTTGTGTCCGAGACTTGATCCTGTTTGCTCAGACAGCATTAGTTAGGATCGGATATTGTATACAACATGATGTGCAGAGATGAGCTTCCTACGGAGATCAAAGGCACATGATAAGAGGAAACGTTATTGTGTTGAAATTCTCGCTGGGGTCGAATATGAGGTTAAGGCGTCATGGCAAGGCGAACCATACTTAAAAGAAAACTCATAACAATTGCTACTTACGAATAGTAAACGTTGTTATACTCAGGGTACACTCAGAATATTTACCAAAAAAAAGAAAGAAAAGAAAAGTTAATAGTCAATTCAGCTTTGTTTTTGAGAGTTGCAAACAACTTGGAAAAGGGTGGAAGAATTATCAAAATCAGACGATAAACAAAGAAGATATGATAAGTTAGAGGCTATATAAAAGCCGCCAGAACTATGGCACTATACTCAAAGCAACTGTATGAAAAATAAGTATACTAAAATGTAATAATGCGTAATATAATGATCATTTCAGGAGTTTACGTTAATTTGCAATGCTTTTCTTTGCTGATATTTATCAATATACCAAATATGGTAATTTAGAACTACGATGGCATAGTTTTCAAATTGGCGGCTTCCATATCCGTTTTAGAACAACCTATAAATGGTCATATCTTCTTTGTTTATCATCCGATTTTAACAAATTATTTTACCCTTTTCGAAGTTTTCAGAATTCACAATAATAAGCGTGTTTGAATAAACATATTTTATTCAAGCCATTGTCTCCCGATCTTGTATATCTGACAAACATGTATGAAAACCTATCTGTATGCGATGTGTATGTGTTCTACTATAAAACCATAGGTATCCACGTATCATGGGCAGAGTCAAAGGAATTGTGAGACTTGTATTTGACCTACTGACTTTTGATTTATTTTCACACTGGCGTTTGCGTAAACATTTTGGTATGCAAACCTATGTTTCTATACATGTTTAAGCATGCAAACAGTGAGCAATACCTATGTTTCTATACATGTCTAAGCATGCAAACAGTGAGCAATACCTATGTCTCTATACATGTCTAAGCATGCAAACAGTGAGCAATACCTATGTCTCTATACATGTCTAAGCATGCAAACAGTGAGCAATACCTATGTTTCTATACATGTTTAAGCATGCAAACAGTGAGCAATACCTATGTCTCTATACATGTCTAAGCATGCAAACAGTGAGCAATACCTATGTCTCTATACATGTCTAAGCATGCAAACAGTGAGCAATACTCATAAAAGGGTGACCATAAACGCCCAATGTATCCGGTGCTCGATAATTAAGTATCGATTGAGAGATGGCCACATTCTTGTAGACAAACCACTCGGGGTTCATTTCGTGCCCCAAACACACTATATCCTCTCCTTTGATGTCTACTTTTCGTCAAATAAGATAGAAGTGTACCACTGAAGCGGGTTGTTTGGTCCAAAGTTTACTTGATTAAAAGACTACACAGACGACTTGTTTGCGTTCGGGCCACACGAGCTTTCAATGCTGTATGTACGTTTACAAAGTACGTCAGATGTAGTCGTTGTCGTTTCGGGTACTACAGACACCTACCCTAGGTACATTTATGCTCTATGCTTATCATCTCATCGCATTGGCAATACTGCAGATCGCCGTAGCGAACGTTATGGGGCGGACGGACCTAGGGTTCAGGCAGGGTTAGAAGAAATATCGCCTGAACAAATGTTAAAACTATTTGACATAGTACGCTGATTATGTAAATACATCTGTACAAATTGGCATTTGTGAGAGTTTGTATGCCATTTGTTTGTGTTGTCCCCATCGAAACATAATAGTGCGAAATTTCAGTGTCTACATATTTGTCTTACGCAGTACATGAGCTTTTCTCGATATGTTGATATTTATTTACAACGGCATCCAAACAGAGCCACCTCTGCAGAGTTATTTAAAAATTAAAGTCTGTGGAAATAACTAGAGTATCCTTAGGTAATGTTTTCGTCTCTGTAAACGTAGAAGCAGCAACATATAACATGTCAGTTAAAAAATCGTTGAACAATAGTTGAAGGTTATACCCATTTATGCTGAAAACACGTTCCTTCCCTTTAGAAAATCGTGAAAAGGTTTTATTGTTTGTTATATCATAATAAACTACATGTACAAAATAAAAAAATCTTTTCAGAAATAAATGAAAATATTGTTTTATATTTAAAATAAGCGAAATGTGTTGATACTCTAGCCTTTTATTGCCTTTGAGACAGATATGAGAGCGCTCATTTGTCAGATGATAGAAATAATGCTTTGCAAATTAATTATGTTTTTGCATTACAATTTCGCGGGTGATTTAATGCTTGCACACTATTTTATCGCAATCTTTAATACGAAGTCACCTGTGTACTACGGTAGCTTAATGATTTCCCATAGTTGTAACTTCACCTTTCGTGCATAACCGTATGAAGTAAGGAGTTAATCATACATGGCTGTTTTTGACAAGATCCACCGCACATGTTAACCGAGCGTTACAAAATGGAGCTGATTTTGTAATATTATAATTTGGTATTAGTGCCACATAAATCACTCTCTGCAAACAAGTTGTAAGCCACGAAAATCACTCTCCGAACACAAGTTCTACGCGCTTGTTTTTTTGGTTTTTAAAACAGCACACACACACATACACAAACGGTAGTTGCTGTCAGATTTTTATTAAATTGTGACAAAGGTTATAATGATGCTGACGATGCGGCTACTATTAACGCAATGATTGTAATGATGGAGGTGTTGTAATGGTGACGATTACTAGGAAGAAACGGATGCAACTGATGATGTGGAGGATGAGGAGAGGAGAAGGAGGAGAGGAGATGAGGAGATGGGGAAGGAGAAGAAGGAGGAAGAGGAGAGGAGATGAGGAGGAGGAGGAGGAGAGGAGATGAGGAGGAGGAGGAGAAGGGGAAGGAGGAGATGAGGAAGAGGATGGAGGATAATGCAGCTAATGATGCTTATGATGTTAATGATTATGATGATGATAATGAATCTTTATTATCTTATGATGATGATGAAGCTTATGATGAGGAGGATGAGCAGGAAGAGGAGGGTGAGCAGGTAGAGGAGGAAGAGGAGGAGACGTGGGGGAGTGGTTTGATGACGACGAGGAGAAAGATGGCACTCCGAAGACGCTTGCTGTTTACTGTGTTGTCTCCAGTTTCGAAGCAACTGTTCGACTATTGTGTTTTCAAAGAATATTGTTTTAAGAATATACACCATGTCAGGAGCCATTGTTCAACAGTTTAACATGTTTAAAAGTGTTAAATTTCAGACAATTCGAACAGTACGAAGATCTCTTCAGTATTGATATTAATAAAAAAAAAACACAGTATGATCTATACGATATAGTTCATCTCAATCTATATTGAATTGCTTGGCGAGCGCCTGTGGTAAAGACAAGTATAACGTTCCCACGTTTCGAATCTTGTCAGCCCGTTAATTCGAATATATCGTAGTTTTATCTTTGATCTTATACATTCTTAGACTGTTAAATGTTTGAATTATCAGTTGGTTTATTTTTTAATTTAAGTTTTAGAACGTTGCGAATGTTGAAAAGCCGAATGTGTTGACTTATTTATATTAATCTCTCTCCATATATTTCTGTCCTTTAATGGGTATTGGCAGCAGCCTCCGGACAGGTTGGACGCTTCTGTTTTTTTCAACCAAACTCATTAATATTACACTATATATCTCAAAATTAAAGTTTGAGAGAAAAAGAAGAACATACAAACACAAATAGTGCATAACTATGTGTGCTCATACGGAGAAAGGTACAAATAAACTGATGTACTAAAGTTCTTGTTCAAAGTTTTATGCCAACATGTCGGAGAAAGGTACAAGTAAACTAACGTACTAAAGCTCTTGACGTTTCATGCCAAACAGAAAAAGGTACAAACAAACTAAATCTCCCGACGTGTTATGCCAACACACTTCTAAATGGGTGTATTCGTACCCAACTCTAAGTGCGGCATAAAACGTCAAATCCATTGCCACAGAGTTAAGAAAGTAATATGGGCCGACTGGTACCTGTTTCACAGCGGGGGCTAGGAGCAATTAACTTCCTGTGGTCCGTTATAACTCGCTTGGCGTCGACAACCTGCAAAATATAGAAAATCTTTATCAGTAGAAATTATCGTTAATTATGATCTATCATTATAAATGTTTATGGGGGTGAAAAGCTACATAGGTAATTAATAACGAATATCGCAATATGTGAATCTTCCTTCCGAGACTTGACAAATCCCACGACCTTTTAACAGTTTTGCTTTAAAGAAAATCAATCAAAAAGTTGTGCGTGTAGTGTTATTAAATCACATTAAATTACAGCGTTTACCTGTCACAATAATTCGTAAGTAGCTTGTTGTATCATATAGTCGAGTTATACGAATAAAGTCTATTTCATAAAAATGCGCCTCTTGAAATATTTAACGATTTTGTTCTGATTTGCGGGAACACATACTGAGAAAATACCGTTGACAATTTGCAATGCTGTTATACGTGTTCCATTTGTTATAGTCAAAGCATGTAGATGCTCAACAAAGAACCAGGTTGAATTTTATCACTGAAGTAAAAGTTATATTCCCCTCTGCGAAATATAGTGATATTTTTTTAAATTTTCCATGCATTTCAAATGTGTTACTGGGGAACGCTTACTGGGGAAATACCGTTAAGAATTTGCGATACTGTCATACGTGTGTTATTCTCAGAGCTGTAGATAATTTTTGACTTCAGTGAGTATTTTTACTCATCAGATTCAACATTAATGAGTAACAAGGAACACATTCCGAGTAAAAAATCATTTTTAAACAGTTTATGCTTCCGATGGATGTGAATCCATTTAATACATTTTAAAAGAAACAACCAGTCAGATTAAATGGATGTTAAGTAAAAAGAAATACTGTATGACCTTTGTTCTTAATATAAGACACATGCTTCGAACAATTTTCATCAAGTACATAATTATGGAATTAACTGTTCCACAAAACATTACATACAAATACAATACTCAAGATTTTTTGAGTATTTTGTAGTAACTTGATGAATAAAGCTAATCACATTTTTTTTTTAAAACTAAGGTTTTTTGTAAAGAAAGTATGAGTAAAATACTCAAAAACTCAGCTTAGCTACAGCACTGTATTATTTAACAAGTAGATACAAAAGTCAAACAGGAAATGCAGCATCCACAGAACGCAGGCCATAAAAAAACAAATTCAAAATAATTAATAAATACAAGAAAAAAGGAGAGAGACATATGCGACATCACACAACATAAAGGGGGTAGTCAACAAGAGTACCGTACTGGAACTGTCAGCGGCAAATTGGCCACGGGGGTAAAACTAGCTATAGAGCACTCCAAAACTCACTCTTACCCTATTGTCAACACATGTAGATTGCGAAAATGCTTGTGTGAGCAATGAAATAGATTGGATTTTTATTGAAATATGGTTAAAGTATATATTTTTTTAGAAACTAACTAAAGAAAGCTATGTCATTAACTTGAAAATGCTAACACTAAGACAAATGCACTAAATAAAACTCATTTCTTTGTGAAATGGATCGTGCATTTGAATACTTGTCATTCAGAGGTATCATTCTGTCGTGACAAAACTCCTTCAAAACAACTATATAGTTTCGGTTTACTGCAGTGAAGTATTTTAAAAGTTATGGTCAGCTAAATATGGCTAGTGTATCATGTTTGTATGGGCATGGTTAACGTCGTATTTCTGTGCAAACCCTTTTTTTACCGTAAGGCTTAAACATTAGCGTTTGTTGTTGCGTCGTCTAAATCACAACACATCCATTACACATTTAAATAAAAGTGATCCGAAATTGCATACTATTTATTACATTTGAGCATGTGTTAGGACAAGCAAATCGAACGAGAACGACACATTTACCATTTTTATTAACCAAACTCATGTTGACACGCGTTGCACGTGATTGTAATGCGAGGAATAATCACTATAGTGCCGATTTTGAAGAATTTCTTCTACGAAAAAAAAAGTTTCCAAATACCATTACCTGTTCATGAGTAAAATCCGGTATACTTGTATTTCAATGAAAATACACGAAAGAATTCACTTTCAAATGGACACCATTAAACACTTAACACAAATGCTTTACTTAGTATTGCATTCAATCTCCTCCAACTTCAGGACAGTAATCCTTGCAAACTAATTATGTTAAATCACAAACTAGATAATATCATTGACAACGACGCAAAATAGAAAAATTATCATCAAATATATCCATATTGCTGTTACTTAAACCCACTTATTCGGCTAATTATTAAACTTATTAAACATAATTTCCTGTATGAATACAGTATCTAAATTCCATCACTAGTATTGTTATCCCACGGTAAAGACACCTTAATCCCTCCACTCGCCTTTATCATTGATAGATATCCAGAATGAACAGTTTTCCATGCTATTAACACTGTACAACACTGAACGACACTGCCTATGACCAGGTTATCATCTCCTACCATCAAAATTGAGACTAGATCCCGGTCGGCGTGATCGTCGGTGGCGCAAAATCGCCAACATATCGACGAAACATTCGTGTTATGCGCTTATCAGTGTCTATCAATAAGCGTAGATGTGCTAATCGTCGGTGAATCCCGCCTTTGTTTTCCTTAGCGCCACCAACGGGGTTACAAGTAACACTTTCGGATTGCTTAAAAGCAATGATAGCAGAGATAACTCGATGTCCAAACACTGTTCATGTTTTTGTGATGACTGGATCGGCAGATACTGCGTAAATAAAGGACCAACCTTACGCTCATAGTTTAAAAACCATAACCGTCCCACACGCGCAGACGATGGGAACATTTCAGACGATAAAATCAAAAGATCATATTTCTGACAGAACAAAACCCAGCAATTTTGTAGTTGAGGTTAAACTTGGCAAGGTAGGTGAAAACGCATCACGACCTTGTCCATTCATGAGTTCACAGAAGTTGAAATTAAATCCACCAAACTGGTTTTACTTATAGTCTCTTTCTGTGTAGAAGGTAGCTCTACTTAAAAAAGGAGTGCATTTACGCAGTACCATATTTGCACATAAACAATATAGAAAAGAAAATGTTTTTGCAATTCACATTATATGTCGACACCACCAGTCGTAAAGTTGTAAAATGCATATTAAAAGCATAGCTCAGTTAGTCAACGTAGCGGCCAAAATTTATAAAATAGTAGACTTAAAACAATTAAAGCATTTGACAGGCTTGTAAGCCGACCTGACCACCATTTCAACGTTCACCATTATGCACCGACTGATTCCGAGCGCATCGTTACGTGTGTACGTTAACCGAAACGAACTGATTATACAAACAGTCCTCGCGTATCTATTTCCCATTACACTTCCTTTTTTCTTTTTCTTTTTTATCAAATTCATATTTCGGTGAGAAGAAATGAAAAGTACATATAAAAACGGTAATTTTATAACACATTAAAATGATTATCAAATAAAATTTTCTGCAAGGGTACCCATGCAAGACATAAACGCTTTTCCCATGACTCGATTTGGAGAGGACTGTACAGCATTTATATTTCCGCGTCTCTTCTATCCTGACCTGTATCTTTCTTCTGTTTTTGTGTCACATTATCTTACAATAACAGAAACCGCAAATGTATAAAATAGACAGAGCGTACTAACTTGTATTTATTTTTTTACTCCAAACTATTTGTAATGTTCATGTCTAGCTATAGTATAAGTTTGAATAACTTTAATATTTTAGATAAAATATTTCTTATTTGCAAATTTGAGTGATTTTCAT
The DNA here is from genome assembly GCA_037043455.1 of Cyrtodaria siliqua. Lineage (NCBI taxonomy): Eukaryota > Metazoa > Mollusca > Bivalvia > Adapedonta > Hiatellidae > Cyrtodaria > Cyrtodaria siliqua. Next base: position 80,192 of record JAWPHD010002141.1, on the reverse strand, counting down.
AGCATGCAATTATTTCAGTAACCGTCGGAAGTTATATGTTCCCGCCATGTGTCAGTTGCTGAGCCTGTTTATGGTCTATGTTTTGTCAAAACGGTATTCGGTACAGCGTAAGTATTAGAAAGCAAGCGTGTTGATATTTAAATTAATGGTTTTAGCCAACAGTGACTTATTTTGCAGTTTTAGGTGATAACTCAGACCCGTAGCCAGCCCAGAAATTTAGTGGGGGTCCGATGGTATTCACCTCCCTCTCCGCCCTGAATTTTGTTTTGATTTCCTGCATTTTGTTGCATTTCCCAGACAATGTTTTCAGTTGGCATATTTTTTCTATGATTGATAATATATAGATATTGAAGTTGTTTTTATATAAAGTATGTACATTCCCAAAATGCAACTCGGTGTAGCTACAAGCCTGTAACATTGTATGCTGACCTGGTGACTGATATGGTGAATTTATAAATTATGGCAATTTTGTTGAGTTTTAAAACTGACTTTTAACTTTAATAATATTTTTTGCAGGTATGTTACTAAACATCACAATAGTACTAGCAACATATGCAAATGGATTGAACTACATGTTATAACTACAACTGACTATTCACGAAATAATATTGATAGCATTTAAAAGTCATTACTTCGAAACGATAACAATTATTCATACCATAAATTTGGTTTAAACATATTTATTTTACATCGATTGCGAAACAAGTTATTGCAACTTAGATTAATCACTCTCGATGGCTTCCTGGGTAGAACCAGTACTAAGCAATGCGGATTAATTACCTTGCTCAAGGATAAATAATGTGGCTGCAGCGAGGATCGAACCCACGACCTCTCGATTCTGAGTTCGGCGCTCTACCACTGGACCACGCACTCCACAAAATAAATACACTCCATTTTCAAAATCATGATAAAGAATCATTACAGAAATGACATGAAATGGAGTTAACATCCCATTAACACATACTTATATTGGGATAGCAACATCAGAGGGAAATGTGATGAAAGGTGCAGTTTACCACCAGACATGCATCTGCCATGCATCTGCCACATGCATCTGCCATGCATCTCCCATGGAACAAACCCTTAGTATGTAACTATGAAATGTGTCTCTAAAAGACATTCAGCAATTTCCGAATGTTGTACACAAAGGATTAACTTTTTTTTTTTTATAATGTGTGCTACCAGACATAGTATTTTCAATGTGTTATGTTGAAATCTTTCTTAAACTATTTAAATCCCTTTTTAAAGCAAGCACGTTCTGTATTAAAATGCAACCAAAGACGGGAAGCCCAATTCTTTGATGAATCTTCAACCTCATATGCAAGTTCTCCATAGATATTCCAGAACAATTTACCAGCAAGATATTTATTAGTGCATGTATCAACTAGCATGTATCAAACTGTAAATTAAAATATGAATAAATTAACTTCAAAACACATACATTAATCCGATAAAGCATTTTTTGGAGATGTAATTTCCTTTGTTGTACCTCCTCCAAGATTTTAATTGAACATTTCATTCTCTTTTCATTCCAACGAAATAAACAAATCAGCTTTTTGGCATTTTAAATTTTTAATTGTTATGTTTTTCCCTCCTGCATCACTTGAATGGCCCCTAAATTGAATAATCAAAAAATAAAGGTCACATATTTAAAATAAAAAGCTCACCAAATGTCAGATTGTTTCAAAATTACTACTTTGTATGCCCAGCCTATTAATATGACTATCACCTGAGAAAAAACCCAACAGATTTATGTCTTATTAAATATTCAAGGACAAATTAGCTCTCACATTATGTCAGCAATCATATTAACAATACAGTACTATGATGATGGACATATCCTAAGATGCCCTGTACTTCCCAGACAGATAAGTGTTTGTGCAAGTCCTTACCTATAATTGGTGGTCCCCATTGAATCGCCTTTCTGTACCCTATGTGTCCACTTCAGTGTTTGGGAATAAAACGTGTTTATTTTATCAATGCTCATACTGAAACTGAGTGTCGGTTTAAAGATTTGCTTTATTAAACATAGAGTGGGATTAATATAGAGTTTATGTCATCACAGGCTCTAAGGATTGAACTTTCTCACGGTTCTACCTCCTATATTTATAAAGTTTGTTTATAGAGACACCTCATGCTATTCTTATATGAGCATTGATCTGATTTAGGGTTAAATATATCCATTAAAATACTGGCCAAATCATGGTAGATCTACAAAAGAAGTAGCTATTTCCATCGAGTGTGCAATCCTGCGATGTATCAGTTGCATGTAGCTCTTTTTCAGATGCTGGGAAAAAGAGTTATGAGTGAGGCCCTGCAGGAGGGACTAAATAATGTAAGCCCTAGTATTGGATTCATAAGGAATGAATGATTTTTTTTTATGTCACATTAACACATCATATTAGCTTATAGTGAGACAGCAACCTCAGAGGGAGATGAGATGAAGTTTACAGATATACCCTCGCCAGGAAGCGAACCCATGCAGGGCAGAGGTCTGTAGCTCTAAAGCAAAGGAAAAATACAGTGATAAATAATTAAGGCCCTCAGGGAGATGGCAATACTTTGGGTGATAGTTTTTAGTTCAGATCTCAAAGGAGCTAGTGCCATTGATTATGTCAAAATAGGGTAATTTCAGTTTTTCAGTTTTTTACAGGACCGTTTTAGTCAAACTGCTTCTGATTTTCTCAACAAAAAAAAAGGTTAAGGTTTGTTACAATGAGATCTCATACAAAGACCTTCTCATTTTTCACACTTTTGTTTAAAAGTTAAGGTTTGTTACAATAAGATCTTAGACAAGTTTGAGAATGAGCAGAATTGGAGCATGTGTTACAAGAGTTACTGCCCTTGATTAAGTAAAATGTGTGTGTCCTGTTTGTTTCATCATGATATTGAAATTAGGTTATACATTTGTAGAAAATGAATTAAACAAGTACTATTTTGTAGCAATGTTTTTTTCTCACTTTTATAAATAAACTCCATCCTTCCTTTGATTTAGATGTAGCCAGTAGAGTGATACAAATCCCATGGGCCTCTTGTTTTACATCCTTACCATTACGTTGTCCCGCCTTAATTTTATTAAGCGATAGGAAAGCTTATATTAGCAGGATTTTATAATGGATATTTCGATAATAAAACAGGTTTAAAAACATTTTTTTAGGAAAATGTGATAGCTTGTTGAAAATTACCTATTAAAAAATTACCTATTAAATGTTCTAATTTTACAATATGCAAACTTTTTAAGCCGAAATTATAGTTTTAGTTCATACCCTAGCCAACCCCATTTTCGCTTCTCTGAGAAGGGGTTGGATTGGGTATTAAAGTTAATACTCGGACCACGTAATGCCATACAATTTCAAATAATGTTTTTACACACAACTGGTCTTATTCTATATTTTTACAAATACTGTAATCTTTTTTGAGTTGGATATTTCTTTGCCTTCTTTTTCTTTATACCGGATGGCACCTTTATGTTCTCGCTCCTTGAACATGTCTTGACCCTAGACTTCTTCTTACTAAATACTCCTGTTATGTTTCTTTGAGAAGTGTAATTGAGAGAAATTATATATATCAAATTTGTACTTGTGTATTGTTGTGTAATGATGATGTTATCTTACATTGGGTAAGTAACCTGTAATTTAATAAACTTATTCCTCTCAATGCCGCTACCCAAAAGTTGACCCTCTTTATTTAACGCTGATGTAAACTGTCATTATGTGATCTTGTTTAGTTTATAACGGTAAGATCAGTTTGAGCACATACCTACAGAGCGTGAGAATATCGCGGAAGTTATTCGAATGTGAGAGTTTCATATTTGGAAAATATGATGGTATGAAGCTAGTTTATTCGGAGTGGGTGGATTAAATACAGTTTATATCTGTTTCCCTTGAAACATTTTTAGAATACCTTTAAAGTGTCTAATCTTATAGATCTGTATGAATATGAATTAAAAAATTGTTGATATTAAATGTATTTAATTTTTGAAGGGTGAATGCTAAACTGTTGTAACTGTTTATAAATAAAAGTACAATAGTTTCACATGCAGCCCTCAGTTACATCTTGATCCTTTCATTTTGAAAATTAAACATTTGAAAATCTTTATTTCTTGATACGCATGTTCATGCCTGTTCGGCGCCATATAACCTGTAATGTGTTGGTGCGCCTTAAAACCCCAATTCAATTATTTCTTGATACATGAATTTGTAAAAAAAAAAAAATAAGAAAAAACATAAATTAATTTGGTCTCTCTTTCTAGAATAGCCCAAGATGCTGCTGATGATGAAGATGATGCCGATGATGAAGATGATGAGGATGATGCTGATAATGCTGATGAAGATGTTGCTGATGATGCTGCTGATGATGAAGATGATGTTGATGATGAAGATGATGTTGCATTTGATGAGGAGGATGCTGTTGAAAGTAGAGGCTTGCCCAAGTCTAGAAGCTGGTTCACCGGGTATAATAGGTTAACAAGTCACTGTACCTACTGATTACAGAATCTTATCTGAGCCTTGGTGAGCCAAAATGTTGTTATTTAACTTCTCAAAACGGGTTGTACCGCTAGTGTGTTGATCAAGGATGAAGTTTTCTATGGAGAACAGCCTGTACCATACAAACACCAGTGTATGTTAGGTAATTAATCATTTATTAATGTTCAAGCCAAAACATTGATTGCCATAATCAATTTTACCAAAGCTCTGAATCCAATCAGTGTTTTGTACTACAGGGTGTATACAAAGTAAGTACTACAGGGTGTATACAAAGTGAGTACTACAGGGTGTATACACAGTTGGTACTACATGGTGTATACAAAGTTAGTACTACAGGGTGTATATAAAGTTAGTACTACAGGGTGTATATAAAGTTAGTAGGCATCCGTTTAATACATGGATCTATCCCATATGGCAAAACTCGCTGATTTAAAGAAACTGCCTTTTTCTCAAACTACGGATGGGGAGAGGTATATAGTACTGGTTATACCCAGGAAAAATGGGGTGGTCTGTCTATACCACAAACAAATCAACCATAATATATGGCCTGATATGTGCTGAACAATGATGTAAAACACCATTCAAACAATCTTCTCAAACCAGGGCTGTCAATAATAACTAGTTAAGGCGTGTGATTTACCCTCCTACTTTGGTTAGTTGACTGGTCCTCAATACAGCAATAAAGGCAAGAGCTATAAACCCCTCACTTACTTGTAAAACTTTCCCTGATCGCTCAAAAACAAAAGGAAAACCCTGTCAATTTTTTTACGATTGAGATAACCGGGTATTTTGAAGTCCAGTGAAACATCTTAATGAAAATGTTTATTTATAGATTTTTATGTTTCGAAAATGTTTGTTTCATTTACAGATTTTTATGTTTCGAAAATGTTTATTTATAGATTTTTATGTTTCGAAAATGTTTATTTATAGATTTTTATGTTTCGAAATAATCAGTATTCCAAATGTACTACCACATTCTTTCTGTGTGTCGATGAACTTTTTATGCACCCTGTATGTTATAGTACTGTATGTTTTTGTTTACCTATCAGTATGACAGATAGATGATTGAAGTAACCGGGATGGAGATATAATTCGGTTTAGAATGGTTTCCCAACTTAAACCAAAGTTTTAACTCCCCTGCCCTAGCCTAATAAATTGGCTCCTATGCAGTTTTTTTAATTATTCTGACGTTCTATGTAACTGTATATACATGCTGATGCTCGCCAATACGAAAAATTTCAAAAAGCATTAAACATGTATTTTAACACACTATCCCCTGCCCCAGCTCCATCTCAAAATATTTATATTGTAGACAATAAATGACAATATAAATAAACTTTATCAATATTTGTTTTAAAATTTAACCTTAAAACAAATAAAAGAAACTTCAAAGAATCTCACCAGGTTTGTCAAGTATGCTAATATTGACCCTCTTCCTCTTTCTTTTTCATAATCCTTCTTGTGATCATGGTGCACTGTAGAACTGAATTCAACCGTCAAGTCTTTATAATCGTTTTTATAATCCTTCAAGTATTTTTCAAGTTCTCTATTTTCATTTTTTTTTCACCACTAAATGTGAAACAGTTGACAGTTAATAATCTTTTTCTTGTTTCAATATTATTAAACTAAGATCAGTAGGTATTAAATTAAATTCATGGAAATAACTGGGATTATCAGTAATTCGATAATTGTTATCAGGGATAACTATTGTTAATCATCCATTGTTTACTGGTGTGTTATCTAGCGCACACATTAACTGATTGATACTTGTTTAATTACAGTGTTTTGATTAAAGTTGATTAATTGTTCAGCGATTTTATCTGTTTTTCTTGATCGCTTGTAACAAAAGCTTAAACCAGTTGGGCATTCAGGACATTGTTTTTATTGTTTATGCCATAAAGGGCCCATCCTGACAAGGTGATGCCTCAGTTAACTCTATTAATTATTGTGTCAGTTATCAGTTTATTCACCAAAAACAATGGCCATACACATAGCCATTCATTCTTGGTGTTGAGGAAGTGCTATGAACCTTAAATTAAATACAAGATTATAACATTCCAATCAGTTGATTAATTTGTGTGTTTTTTTACTGTTTTTTAATTAACTGCATATTTAGTTTTTTGAAGTGCATAGACAACAGACATGTATCTAATTTAGCCGTGTTTATGTATACAGGTGTAACAGAAAACTGCTAGGAAGTCTATATTTCTGTCATGTTAAATTTGGTCTCGGGCCGAGGTTGGCTTTCATTTTTGGCTAGATTGAAAAAAAATTGGCAACAATTGAATAATAGAGCAATACTTTTTTTTTTGACCTTCTATAAATGTTTTGTTTCAGTTTGGCCAGGGCAACCTCAGAAGGTGTTCATGTCATCATATGATACTATAAGCAGCTTTTTTAGCCTACCTTTTAAAAAATATATGTAAGATTATAAGAATCTTTCATGAGTATCTGGTGAAGATCAGGAATTTCAAGATGAGATATTCTTTTTATCGGAACTGAGGCTCTGCCGACGTTAAACACTTAATATGGAGGTTGGAGATTCCCTAACCAGATTCCCATGATTGATCCTTTTTCTGAGATCGTTGACATTTTGTTAACGTTTTGCATGTTTATTTACACAACGGCGTCATGCAACTGTTGATGTTATCCACGTCATTGTTCATATGAACAAATGCGTGTGACTTTTATCTACCCCCATGTGTAAGATCAGGCTTTCCATCACTCACGTTAAACGCGGATAACCTTACCCGGTATGCAAGGGATTGTGCATTGTTGAGATTTTACTGCAGTTGCATTATAACACATTGAAGTACTTCCCATTTTCAGTATATACCCATAATGCAATGCATCGATTAACAAAACAATGTCGATATTGGTGTTTATGGAACATTTATATTGTTAACAATGTTGTTAATCTCTTAAATTAACAAATAACGCCTTAAAGGATCCAAATAATTGGATACACAATTCAATAATTGGATACACAATTCAATAATTGGATACACAATTCAATCATTTATAATAAAGAAACCTTGACTAGTTCTATTGACTAATGTTTCTTGATAGTTCTTGATACATCTGTCAGGCAAAGCTTGACAAAACGTGAATGAGTTGACTTGCTTTATAGATTAAAGATTGTGTACATGGGCATGGAACCCATTAAAATGGCAACTGCAATTCCAGTGACAACAGGCTTATTGCAGTTCTTACAGAACAGGTTTGATACACAGAGTATTTTGATAAGAATAACCAATAACACTGCTTAGCAGTAGACCATTCAGCATCCGTTTTGGAGCTCAGAACCCCGTTCTGGGTAGAGGTCATTCAGACTTGCTGTTTGGGGCTCAGAACTCAGGATGGGAACATGTTCTAAGTACTAGTCCATTCAAGAATGCTGTTTGGGGCTCAGAAGACATCCTTTGCAGAGGTTCTAAGCACTAGTCCTGTTTGGGACTCAGATCCAATCCTGGGCAGAGGTCCTAAGTACTAGTCCATTCAGGCATGCTGTTTGGGGCTCAGACCCCATCCTGTGAAGAGATTCTAAGGATTATTCCTGTTTGGGACTCAGAACCATCCTGGACAGAGGTCCTAATCACTAGTCCATTTAAAAATGCATTTTGGAGCTCAGAATACTTCCTAGGCAGAGGCCTAAGCAATATTGCCATAAATCTAAACTGAAAACTAGCAAAATATTAAAGGGCGAAAACACAGCAAGCTAACTGATATTTAAAATCAGGTATTTTAATGTATATCCTCCGAGCACATTACAGAACCATATGACATATAAATTGATTCGATAGTATTGAGAGTCATAGTCACGGCTCCCGGACTCCCTATATATGCTTATCCTTTGGGGCAGCTCTAAATAACCAAAGAAAATATACTGAGGAGCCATTACCGTTCAGTTCAGTTTAAATTCCATGTAGAATGGTATTTCAATTATTCATGTTTAAGAATCTAATTATCGAGGGGTCGTCACAGAAGTTGTGTCTTGTTCTTTTTTTCCATATATTTACACAAGTTTCACTTTCACCCCTTGCTTATATATTACTCTCTACTCCAGGTATTTATCATTGAGGAATGAACGGAAATAATTGAAAAGAATTGGCTGTATCAGTTTATCACTATCGATTGTACTGTTCTTTAATTGAACATTCTTGTTACTGTTTGCTCTGTAGCAATTCAATATTTGGTCCAATTATTTTGTCTATTTACATTTAGAGAGCCTATATTTACATAGGGAACTAATACAGTGTAGTAAAGGTCCCAGTCCGCTGCTTGATGAGGTTAAACTTCATTTCCGGACCAAACTGAAAACCAATGAATATTTGGTTTGGTAATAACATATGTAAATTTTGAAAATTAAACCGTAGACAACTAAATTCTGACTTGCTCGATGAAATGAAACAGAGAATCGCAGTAATTTAGATGAATTATTTTTGTCTTTTTGTTTTTAAATTAAAAATATTTACTTTCTACCCGATGAAAGTACTTTAATTTAACTCTGCAACTGGGGAACCTTTCATATACACTATAAACAACACTAAGACGTGCCCCAGTTACATTTTATTACATACCTTTTAGAAATGTATAATTTTGACAACAAAGCGAGTAAAAACTGATACTTTTAACAGTTAAGATATATCAAATAAAATCTAAAATAAAAGCCAATAATTGGATTACATTCAGTCGCTGCTTAAAAGAACATGTGTAAGAAATTTGAGCAAATTATGATGAAAAATAAATGTTTTATTAGCATTTCAAATCTAATGTCCTCTAGTGTATGAAGATGATAATGGTGTAATTGCTTTATGCATCGATATTGTAGCATCTGGTCATGTAATCTATTTGTGAGGGTAGTTTGGTTCTGGATTCCTCAGTATCCCCTCTCTCTCTGTGGGAGCAGCTCTAGATAGACTTAAAGGGGCTACATCACACTTTTTCTAGAAGAATATGTTTTTAAAATGATACGATTCATGATAAAAATGTCATATATATATATCAAAATATGGTGTTAGACCCGTGTTGCTTAGGTCTAAAATATGGTGTTAGACCCGTGTTGCTCAGGTCTAAAATATGATATGGTGTTAGACCCGTGTTGCTCAGATCTAAAATATGGTGTTAGACCCGTGTTGCTCAGGTCTAACATTTGGTGTTAGACCCAGGTCTAAAATATGGTGTTAGACTCGTGTTGCTCAGGTCTAACATTTGGTGTTAGACCCGTGTTGCTCATGTCTAACATTTGGTGTTAGACACATGTTGCTCAGGTCTAAAATATGGTGTTAGACCCGTGTTGCTCAGGTCTAAAATATGGTGTTAGACCCGTGTTGCTCAGGTCTAACATTTGGTGTTAGACACATGTTGCTCAGGTTTAAAATATGGTCTTAGACCCGTGTTGCTCAGGTCTAACATTTGGTGTTAGACACATGTTGCTCAGGTCTAAAATATGGTGTTAGACCGGTGTTGCTCAGATCTAACATTTGGTGTTAGACCCATGTTGCTCAAGTCTAAAATGTGGTGTTTGACCCATGTTGCTCAGGTCTAACATTTGGTGTTAGACCCATGTTGCTCCGGTCTAAAATGTGGTGTTAGACCCGTGTTGCTCAGGTCTAACATTTGGTGTTAGACCCATGTTGCTCAGGTCTAAAATATGGTGTTAGACCCGTGTTGCTCAGGTCTAATATATGGTGTTAGACCCGTGTTGCTCAGGTCTAACATTTGGTGTTAGACACATGTTGCTCAGGTCTAAAATATGGTGTTAGACCCCTGTTGCTCAGGTCTAACATTTGGTGTTAGACACATGTTGCTCAGGTCTAAAATATGGTGTTAGACCCATGTTGCTCAGGTCTAACATTTGGTGTTAGACCCATGTTGCTCAGATCTAAAATGTGGTGTTAGACCCGTGTTGCTCAGGTCTAAAATATGGTGTTAGACCCATGTTGCTCAGGTCTAACATTTGGTGTTAAACACATGTTGCTCAGGTCTAAAATATGGTGTTAGACCCATGTTGCTCAGGTCTAAAATATGGTGTTAGACACGTGTTGCTCAGGTCTAACATTTGGTGTTAGACCCGTGTTGCTCAGGTCTAAAATATGATATGGTGTTAGACCCGTGTTGCTCAGGTCTAACATTTGGTGTTAGACCCATGTTGCTCAGATCTAACATTTGGTGTTAGACACATGTTGCTCAGGTCTAAAATATGAATGAAATCGGGTTTAAAATTCTTATATAGAAAATATTATGTCAGTGCCTTTTACTATCAAGTTTATTAGTCGAGGCTTAGAATATGAAGAACGGCGAGGCTTTGCTTCGTTTTCGTGCCAAGCCTAATAAACTTGATAGTTAAAGGCACAGACATCATATTCTATTTATCGTGTAGGATTATCCACATTTTCTGTATGAATTACTATTTTAATATATTTCGCAGAATGTTGCGCTTATCGAGGATGCCGCCATGTTGTTGGTATTTGTTTTTTGACGTCGGATAACGTTACGTACATGACGTCAAATAACGTTATGTACAATAAACGTTGAGGGGTTCCGCATTGATTTGCTCCTGATTGGTCTGTGCCTAATAAAGCAAAATTTATAAGGTCACCCTTTTATTAGGCAGAAATGTGCATGATAAATCAAGGTATTCGCTTGCAGAATAATTTTCTTGTATACTAATATAAGGAATTGTTTTTTAGCCTCTTTCGTTATGTTTTGGCTCTTTAGAATAAAAACATATCATCATTTGTCAATTTTCAGTTGGACCCATTAACCCCCACACTAATTTTGCCGTTATTTGGCGGGTGAGTTTAACAAAATTTCATTATAACCTTTTACCTTCTAGCACTCGGTGCAGAAAACAGATACAATTGTTACAGAAGTTTGTTACAAAATGAATGTTTCGTGTCATACCATGATATTTTCTATTCTAGTCTAAATGTTTCTATATTTTCATCTTGCAGAGTTTGGCAGCGCTTGCATCTGCTTGTCTGATAGCATGGATGGCATATTGTGTGTGACATCTGCTATAGGTGGAGTCGTTTGTTTCAGATAACAAATAAAAATTACAGCTACTGAGAAACAGGTATATCTTGTATATAGTGCTCTAACTTCATAGAGCTTTTGTCTTTATTTCCTCCGATAAGTAGGATTTATATTGCAGCAATGACATATTGTGTGTTCCGTGTGTTTAAGGTGGAGTCGTATATTTCTGATATTGAACCAAAATAAGCCACATAATTATACAGGTATTCTGGCATATCTTGTAGTCGTAACTTCAATGATCTTTTTTTCGCAGATTTTACTACGATATTGTGAATAAATCAGAATAACAAAATCTTGGAACGCGAACAAACACTGACAATAAAATGTGTTTGTTTTCTGTAAGCATCTTGTTCATCTAGACTGCAATCATGTGTAAGGGATGAACTATAGATAGCGGGTGCTGTTCGCCCGATAAAATAACTAAGTTTATATGTTTTTAAATATAGTCGGACCAGTTGGCCCATAATTTTCTCTTTTCGTTTGCCAATATCTCAATAGATGCTTTCTCTGCAGGCACTAGGTATCACATTCATTCTTTATGATTTAATTTTTGCACCGATTCTTGTTGCCGTAAAGTATTTACGTCTTAGGTAAATTTGAGGTGTTTGCCAAGAAATGCTCGTAAGTGCATGAAAATATGCCTGTTTGAGTTTGTTTTGATTATCGTGAATAACTATGTGGGGATAGTTCTTTGGCAATTCATAGTTAAATGTTGCATGTTCAGCGTGTACTATTTCGCATAATGAGGAAACGGTTAATCCTCAATTTTGAGAAATTCCGAGAAATGTTTTGTTTGGCTTTTGTTCAAAAAACAACAATGTTTTACTATGTCACTTTCTCTGTATGAGATACATGTATGTTGCACTTATTGGTATTATGTTTAAGTAAATAAACAGCATATGGTTGTGTTACACATTATAGGCTGCACACGTGGCATGCAACATATGTGTTAACATATTGTAGGCAACACGTGAAAATAGCATATGTGTAAAAACATTATAGTTGACACAAGTAGCAATTGGCAGGCAGCATAATTATGTGGAACACATAACAGTCAACAGAAGTGGCATACAGGATATGTGTACAATATTGTAGGTAACACCAGTGGCATGAATGGTACACTTTATGAACGAGCGTCTCCGTGACCGAATAGTTAACGACGTTGCGTTGTAAACCTTCGCCTCTCACTGCTGCTGGTTCGAATGCCACTGGGAGCTCGACTTGTAAGTGAGGAAATGTCGATTCTTACAGATGGCGGGAGGTGTACAGTACTGGTTCTACCCAGGAAAAGTGGTTGGTCCGCCTCCACCACAAAAAAAAATTGACCATCATATATAACCTTACATGTGTTGAAAATGACGTAAAACAACATACACTTTATGCCATTTCTTTCAACACCTTTGTGATGTATTGCACTAGATGGATTGTGGATACTTTAGAGCACATACATCCAACATTCTCTGGCTGAACCTTTTTTGTAAGACACTGATGCCAATTCACCATGTTATAGATGGCAGATATTCATAAATACTAATTGCATTACTCCATTATTTACTGTATTAGTATTTGTCTCCAGTCTCAACTCTTTCAATCATAGAATTGTACGAGTAACACACAATTTTATATAAATTTCAGTTAAAAAATGTCGTTTTCATTTTGTTTGCCTTTCAAATAAAATATTTACGGGTAAAGAGGAACGAGTACCATCTCCATTCATGCTGAAAGAGGAACAAGTACCAGCTCCATTCATGCTGAAAGAGGAACGAGTACCAGCTCCATTCATACTGAAAGAGGAATGAGTACCAGCTCCATTCATGCTGAAAGAGGAACGAGTACCAGCTCCATTCATGCTGAAAGAGGAACGAGTACCAGCTCCAGTCATGCTGAAAGAGGAACGAGTACCAGCTCCATTCATGTTGAAAGAGGAATGAGTACCAGCTCCATTCATGCTGAAAGAGGAACGAGTACCAGCTCCATTCATGCTGCCATTTTACTCATATTGTAGATTGCCATACTCCTTATCATCATTTCAATAAGGGACACTCCTTAATTACCAAATAAGGGGCATTATCTATGGTACAGAATAGAGGGCATTATCTATGGTACAGAGTGTAGCATGACCCTCTAGAAAGAGCATGAAGTCTTATCAAAGTTCATCCATTTTTTGTAGGCTGTCTTGTGGCAAATACTTTTTTAAGAGTTTTAAGACATCAATGAAGGAAGTCAGTCACATGGTACAACATGAAAACGTTTCCACACCAGGAGAAGAATACCTGGTATAAATACGAACATTTAAGAATATATCATGTAAAAAACCTCGATATGTCATGGGAGTTTTTTCTGTAACCTGGTATATTGCCGGCAATCTCTGGCATGATCAGCTTATCGCAGTTCAACTGTATCGGCTGATATTAGCCAGGCATTAACATGAACATGCAATCACCTAGGCACTGCTGCCATCTTAACAACATTGTGTTTTGATAGCGATAGAGAAATAATGGCTTGCCCAAACATTTCTCATTTAATTCCTGTAACTTGTTTGTTTGCTCGCTCTGATTCACCATTAGTTTTGTTATATAAATGTAAATGCCTAGCTGCTATTTATTTTCGGTATATTTTCAGGTCTTGTGATGTGAACTTCAGTCTTCCCCTTTGCTAAAGTTCAATGTTTCATTAGTTTACCTGTATAGGTGTATATTTGCACCAGATGATTCAGTGCTGGTTTCTGCCATGTTTCATATTGTTTCATATGTTTATGCCCGTCTGGCTTAGGTTTAAGCCTTACTTAAGGCATTCCCACCTTCGTGGGATTTCCCAGTACTACTCGCAGGCTTGCATTATGATAGTATAGAAGGATAGAGAAAAGAAGAGATAGTGTTATAGTATGTGTCAGTGGCGTAGCTGCCTCTAGCACTGTAGGCACGTGCCTACGCACTGTAGGCATGTGCCTACACATTGTCCCCAGAAATCAAAACAATAAAAATTCCAAAAATGCACAAAAACTGAGGGGGTAGGCAGTGGAGGGATATGATCAGCTGATATCAATTTTTACTTGTGGTCTTTTCAGAAAATAAATGTCAAACTGTTTTCACTCGCGGTCTTTCGGAACCAAATTTTTAACACACCATGATTGTGCAACATTTCGAAAGATTTTCAGAAAGAAAGTATTCATATTCATATTAATATTTGTTATTTTGTTCTGTTTCGATGTTTTTGTTGTGAAATTAAAAAAGCTTGAAATCGCGGGTTAAAAATATATTGTTTGCTTCTTAAACAACCGTCAGAATGCAGAATTTGGCTATACTATGTATATAGTAAAGGGAAGGCCAGGATTTTAATACACATTTGTTTTTTCCAGATTAAATATCTTTTTACTATTTCATGCCTAAATTTCGCTCAGGGATTATGTCAGATATACGTTATTCTTTGTTTCTGCAACATTGACTTACTTAAATATGCCATACCAACTAGGAAATTCTACATCAGTTATCAAAATTTGCGGATTGAATGACGGTTTACACAGAACACTGAATGGTTACGCTACATGTTCACAGAACACAGTGTATAGTTGACCATGTTTTATACCGTTGTTTCAAGCTAATACAATTAATAAAACAAGGGGAAGCAGTGTGTGGCTGCAGCAATTATAAAACAAGTGGCTCCAGCAATTATAAAACAATGGGAAGCAGCAGTGTGTGGCTCCAGCAGTTATAAAACAGTGGGAAGCAGTGTGTGACTCCAGCAATTATAAAACAATGGGAAGCAGTGTGTGGCTCCAGCAATTATAAAACAATGGGAAGCAGTGTGTGACTCCAGCAATTATAAAACAATGGGAAGCAGTGTGTGGCTCCAGCAATTATAAAACAATGGGAAGCAGTGTGTGACTCCAGCAATTATAAAACAATGGGAAGCAGTGTGTGGCTCCAGCAATTATAAAACAATGGAAAGCAGTGTGTGGCTCCAGCATTTATAAAACAATTATAAAACAATTGGGAGCAGTGTGTGGCTCCAGCAATTATAAAACAATGGGAAGCAGTGTGTGGCTTCAGCAATTATAAAACAATGGGGAGCAGTGTGTGACTCCAGCAATTATAAAACAATGGGAAGCAGTGTGTGGCTCCAGCAATTATAAAACAATGGGGAGCAGTGTGTGACTCCAGCAACTATAAAACAATGGGAAGCAGTGTGTGGCTCCAGCAATTATAAAACAATGGGAAGCAGTGTGTGGCTCCAGCAATTATAAAACAATGGGAAGCAGTGTGTGGTTCCAGCAATTATTAAACAATTGGAAACAGTGTGGCTGCAGCAATTATAAATCAATGGGAAACAGTGTGTGGCTCCAGCAATTATAAAACAATGGGAAGCAGTGTGTGACTCCAGCAATTATAAAACAATTGGAAGCAGTGTGTGGCTCCAGCAATTATAAAACAATGGGAAGCAGTGTGCGGCTTCATCAATTATAAAACAATGGGAAGCAGTGTGTGGCTCCAGCAATTATAAAACAATGGGAAGCAGTGTGTGGCTCCAGCAATTATAAAACAATGGGAAGCAGTGTGTGGCTCCAGCAATTATAATCCAATGGGAAAGAAGTGTGTGGCTCCAGCAAGGCTCTAACCAGTCACCTTCACATTCAGAGTCCACACTGAGCCAATGCAGCCTCGGGGAGGCAGGAAGGAAGGAAACATTTTTGAAAATATTCATCTGATGAGCACATTTTATTTGTATCCCAATTGAGCCTGATTGAGGATATATATTACCCTGTCCTGCGTTTATACTGAATGCTTGCAAGCAAATTGTTAGATTATCCCTCCCAGGATTCTAGATTTTAATAGTCAGTTTCTTGCCAGATTCTGAAGCCAAAACAGCACACTCGCTGAAAGCTTTCCATTACATCAGTTCAACATTAAATCGGTTTAAAAGATAAGAAATTTTGACATAAGATAAAACTTGGCAAAGGTATGCCTCAAAATTGCATTTGAAAATCTATATTTCCCTGTAATATACTGCAGTGTAAAGCAAGCCTCTAGGTGAGATAGTAAATGTAGATGTACGCAGATGAGCTCAAGCTTTTGGCAGCAGCTATGGCAAAACATTGTATCGTACACAGCATTAATATCCTTGTCATAATTATTTTTTATGATTTGTTTATCCCCAAAAAATTCTTCTGAAACGATCAACTTCAGGGGTAAACGAGTCTACATCAGAAAGTTTCTGTGTTAGTCAGGTATTGTGAAATCCTGTGCTACGTGGGTGGATGGGTGCAACTGTTTGTTTTTTCCCAGGAGTGATCAAGTGTTACATTAATGAATGACTGAAAGTCAGTGTTTATCATTTTGACACAACTTCTCACTTCTGATTTTGATATGTGTGCATGATTCTCCATTTTGGAATCTTTACTCTATGACCGTTTCTCTTTTCGGAATGAAAAAAAACAACAGGTACTCCTGTGTGATAAATGGCTTTATGGCCTGATTTTTAAAAAAGTGGCACGCGATTGTACTCACCCCAGCGTTGGATACTATCTCAGATACCGCTTAAAGGAATTCAGTGACATGGTACATTATGTATTCACTTTCATTAGAGGAACTAGATAGACAAGTGCCATAACTCTGTTTTAACAGAATTATGCCCCCTTTTCAACTTAGTTTCCCAATAACTAAACCAGGTCGCACAAGTCTTGTTAGATTGTTTTGTATTTTCTCTATCTCTTGTAATGATATTACATGAATCTTTCATAGGCATGTTTCCCTGATGGGTGTAGACTCTTGTAATATATTTACATCATTCTTACAAGTTTGGATTGTTTGCAATAATCATTAGAACTTGAGATTTTGTCAGCTGAAATGGTTCAAAATGGAGTTGAAATAAACAGATATCAGAATCTGAATAGAATCGGTGTAGGACCAGGACTGAGCTGGCCTGAATCTGAATAGAATCGGTGTAGGACCAGGATTGAGCTGGCCTGAATCTGGATAGAATCGGTGTAGGACCAGGACTGAGCTGGCCTGAATCTGAATAGAATCGGTGTAGGACCAGGATTGAGCTGGCCTGAATCTGGATAGAATCGGTGTAGGACCAGGATTGAGCTGGCCTGAATCTGAATAGAATCGGTGTAGGACCAGGATTGAGCTGGCCTGAATCTGAATAGAATGGGTGTAGGACCAGGACTGAGCTGGCCTGAATCTGAATAGAATCGGTGTAGGACCAGGATTGGGCTGGCCTGAATCTGAATAGAATCGGTGTATCAACAAAGCGACTGATTCGGGTATGTTTTTGCTTCATAACTTTATTAATTTAATATCTAACAAATGTTTATTCCTCAACTAAAGCGCACATACCTATACAAAGTGAGCCTTTCCTCTGCCGCAAAATGATTCCTCCAGTACCCTCTGAGATAAGCACTCCCACCTCTTTCAATTTGAAGACTGATGTACTAAAAGTACTGGATGAATCAAATTACCTTTTGCTGTGGAGAAAAGAGCTCACCTTGTAGGAGTATGTGGACTTTAGTTTTACAAAGTTTGTTTAATGTTGAGAAAGTTATACCTGAATCTAGTGCTTTGTTGCCATTAACCCAATCAAAAAGTTGACTAATAACTGAAACATACCAGCTATTGTGTTACAGGTATAAGACGGAATGCATTTATCTACTGTTAACTCTTTCTGACATCAGAAGAAACTCCATGGCAATGCATAAGACTATATCTGTCTTATATTTTGTCACTATCTCTACACATTCTTTCATATATTATGAGCAGCTCCGTTTACTGGCATGAATAACTGATTAACACAGTTTTTAAAGTGCACAGCATAAACGGGCACTCTGACTTTACATCCCTTAGGAGGATGGCATACTTTTACAGTAGGCCTACCTTGCTCGAGTAAAGTACTGCGTTTTTAAATCGAATCCTAGACCTCTCTGAGTGTATGTCTGTGCATTTATGCTTGTGTATTTGCATGCAACATTATTTCATTAAACATGTCGCCGTTTTTTTGAGCCCCGTGTGGTTCCCGGGGGCCCTCGTTTGATCACGGGGCAAATAATAGGGCCACGGCAGACCCTTCGGAGGGGTAGGCAGAGGGGTAGAATCCCCCCAAATTCATGTTCATTTTATCATTTTTTGTTCATGTTCATTAACGGTCTTCATAATGATCCCTGCATTGTTTCAGGTGCTATCTCGCTCGCATCAAAAGAGCAGTGGCAGAAAAACAATAACGTGGCTCCAGCGTAAATGGAGTTTCTACTAGAATTTGCAGCAACTCTGCAGTTCAGGGTGAGAAGGTTCTAGGCCCATTTTCCATATTTTATCTCGATGTACATGGAAGATGAGCCTGGCATGTTCATGCCTGTTAGGCGCCATATAACCTTTGCATGTGTTGGTGCGCCTTAAAACCCCAATTCAATTCAATTCGCCATTTTTGGTAGTCTGTGGGCTCGACATACTGGTGATGGCAGTCTAGTGATTTTGTTCTCTGTTTAAATAAAACCTCATTCCTAACAGTGGGACAATTCCTTCAAATTCTCCTTATTGGCTTAAAAAAGTGTTGAATTATGACCCTCATGACTGTGGTTTTCCAGGTGTGACGAGAGCTGTTTCAAAAGAAGCCAAGGTGGCTCCAGTTTATGTTCAGTCTGCAGTTCTGCAGGTGTGAACGTTTTCATGCCTACTCTGCATGTTTTTATGTAATTTCATTCTGTTTGGTGCCATATATATAACCAGATTTTTTGGTAAGCTGTAAAGCCCAGTCCTTTAAACTATTCAAACAGTGACACTTATCAATGTTATCTTGTTTTTTTGGTGGACTGGAACTCTCCGTTTAGATGATGTTTTACTTAAATGTTGCAATGTTGAGTTCATGCTTTGTTTTCAACTCATTCATTCTATTTCTAGTGCTGTATTCAGTTTTGTCTCCATATTCAGCTTAATCGTTGCTCTCAGCTCAATCTTTGCATTCAGCCCAGTCTTTGTATTCAGCCCAGTCTTTGTATTCAGCCCAGTCTTTGCATTCAGCCCAGTCTTTGCATTCAGCCCGGTCTTTGCATTCAGCCCAGTCTTTGCATTAAGCCCAGTCTTTGTATTCAGCCCAGTCTTTGTATTCAGCCCAGTCTTTGCATTCAGCCCAGTCTTTGCATTCAGCCCAGTCTTTGCATTCAGCCCAGTCTTTGCATTCAGCCCAGTCTTTGTATTCAGCCCAGTCTTTGTCAGGTCAGTCTTTGTATTCAGCTCAGTCTTTGTATTTGCCCCGTGTGGTTCCCGGGGTCCCCGTTTGGTCACGGGGCAATGAATTGGGCCACTGCAGATCCCTTTGGAGGGGTAGGCAGAAGGGTAGAATCCCCACTAATTCATGTTCATTTTATCATTTTTTGTTCATGTTCATTAAAGGTCTTCATCATGATCCCTGCATTGCTTCAGGTGCCATCTCGCTCACATCAAAAGAGCAGTGGCAGAAAAACAATAAACGTGGCTCCAGCGTAAGTAGAGTTTCTACGACAAAATTTGCACTAACTCTGCAGTTCAGGGTGAGAAGGTCCTAGGCCCATTTTCCATATTTTATCTCAATGTACATGGAGGATGAGCATGGCATGTTCATGCCTGTTAGGCGCCATATAACCTTTCGTGTGTTGGTGCGCCTTAAAACCCAATTCAATTCAATTGTATTCAGCCCAGTTTTTGTATTCAGCTCAGTGTTTGTATTCAGCCCAATCTTTGTATTCAGCCCGGTCTTTGACTTCAGCCCGGTCTTTGTATTCAGCCCAGTCTTTGTATTCAGCCCAGACTTTGTGTTCAGCCCAGTCTTTGTATTTAGCTCAGTCTTTGTATTTATCTCAGTTTCTGTATTTATCTCAGTTTCTGTATTTAGCCCAGTCTTTGTATTTAGCTCAGTCTTTGTGTTCAGCACACTCTGTATTCAGCCCAGTCTTTGTATTCAGCTCAGTCTTTGTATTTAGCTCAGTCTTTGTATTCAGCTCAGTCTTTGTGTTTAGCACACTCTTTGTATTCAGCTCAATCTGTATTCAGCCCGGACTTTGTATCTAGCACAGTCTTTGTATTCTGCTCAGCCTGAATTCTGGGATCTATCACGTTCAGTGTATTCTAAATGTTGTATCAAGCTCATTATATGCAGGAGAACAGGCTCTGTATTCTGTCCGCATATAATACAAAGCTTACTCTATCAGCTATTTCACTCTGTTCATACTGTTCTTAGCCTTTTTTTTTTTTTTTTTAGCTCAGTGGCAGTATAAAGCTTATGAATTGAAATTATATCATTCTCTCTATATTTACATTAGTCCCTAAAATACTGGCCATGTACATGCTACTGTCTTGACAATCTCTTTAAAATCGTATCCTAATTACGGTCATATCCTAATTTTGATACTCTCTGCTATAGGATCTGACAACACTGCCTTGGAGGTCATGTCAGATCACCTTTCATCTAATCAATATTCATCAGAAGTTCAACTAAGTTCAACCAATGAAAGATGACGTTCGAGTGAACTGAACAAACAAAAATCCACATAAAACATATAGTTCTATATCTGAATAAAGATAAAGTCTTTGTGTGTTATTGCTGTGGATTGCATGATAAATCCAAAGAAATGCACTAAATGGCATGTTTTACATCAAGAATATGAAGAAAATCATGGGCGCTGTCACGTGTTTTGAAAATACATATTCCACTGAAATTATTACGACATTAGATATTCTAAATAGTAAGTCAAAGAACATCTGGCCCCCTTAATTAGCTCAGTTGATAGCGAAGTCGACTATTGACCCGCAAGTGTGTGTGGGTTCAATCCCACGAATCGGTACATTTTTTTGTACTGCTATTGAAGTCCATCAAACAATCTTGTTTTTTTTTGTGTTTTTTCAGTAAATATTCAATAATGGTTGATGTGTTATGTTTGTCAATGCAATTATTTTATGTTTTAAAAGCTAAAAGTTACGGACATTGTCTCTTTCAATACTGAGCGTAGACTGCTCCATAGCATTTTACTGAAATGGGCATGCGCAGTGAATCAGTCTATATTGAGCAATTTTGTAGGCTGCAATCTGATTGGCCAATTGTAAGGTCAATCTGACGTGACCTCCAGTGCAGTGTTGTCGGATCCTTGGTAGCGTAGAGTATGGTAGGGCCTGATTTTAATGAGATTTGAATGCAATACAAGACACTAGAAAATACATTATATTCAGCTCACTTAGTACAGCCATTGGAATGAATTCAGTTCACCTAATACACCCATTGGAATGAATTCATTTCAGTTATAAAAGACATTCGGATGAATTCACCTCACTTATAACAGTCATTGGAATGAATTCAGCTCACTTATAACAGCCATTGGGATGAATTCAGCTCATTAACCTGTATTGCCTTAGTCAAATTGTTTTGGTAAAATGTTTTCCTAGACTGTTTTGCCAAAGAAAGATAGTCCAAAATCAGGAGCAGTTCCAGTATATAGTTCATGGTATGTAATGTCAAGTGCCAGTCTAATTATAAAAAAATAAATAATAATAATAGTTAAACAACTGATAGGAGGACATAATTGTTAACTGTGGTACACTTATACAAACACTTCTACATTGCACAATCAGAGAGTATTGAAACTTCTTGATCTTAAATATATTCAAAACATCACATGATAATTATTATTTTAAATGTTTTATTAGAAAAAAAGAGAACTTACCTAGTTGATATTCAAATCCAGAATACTACACATGCTTCTTATAATATTCACGGAATAAAAAATCCAGATTGTATAAAGTTGCTTTGAGATTTCATCTTTTTTTATAACCAGGTTTTAGGTATTCACAGAGAAATTGCGCAGTAGCGGCAACACACGATCACATAATTATCCACGATTTTATTCCACAGGCTCTCTTGATTATATTCCACAGGCTCTCTCCTATACCTTCCAGAGTGAGCTAGCTACCTGCAAAATATATACACGAATAAAATGTTAAAAAAAGACCAGAGGCAAATTAGCTGCTTAGATCCAGCACTGGTTACTGGGAACAAGGTAAGTGCTTTGCTGGTGCTTGCTGGGAATGAGGTGAGTAAGCAGGTGAGTCTGGTAATGTTGCAAATAATTATGTAAGAAAGTTAAACATGGCTAGTGTCTTTAGAAAACAGATGTCTTCTAAATTTAGGCTGACAGCTCTTGAAATGCTTAACAGCTTTTTAGTTGGTAGAAAGCGTACATCTTTTATAATTCCAAAATAAAGTCATTTTCAAATATGCAGCAAATGTCAGTTTGATGAGACATATTCAAGGGGTGAACAAAAAGATACAGTAGTTTTGTATTAAGCCTCAGTATGCCTCTGTAATTACCATTTGTGTTTTTCTGCAGCTTTCTCTATGAAGACTTATCTTCTGTTTGTTATTAAAAAATGTTTATATTGTTGGATTTTATTTACAACTCGGTGTTGTTGTTTTTTGTGATAATTGCAGCTGAAATTTGACCCATTCCCATTGCCAAAATGTATTTTTTTCACCCTTTTGTTTGATAAAATTCCCCTAAAATAATGAAAAAATATATGTGTTAGTTTCTCGGTAGACCATCCAAAACATGTCCATGAAACATGTTCTTGACCTAAATTTAGTAATAAATGTAAGACTTTAAAAGGAAATAATAGATATCGATATATAGATATAGATATATCCCCCCCCCCCCCCCCCCCCCCCC
The DNA here is from genome assembly GCA_037043455.1 of Cyrtodaria siliqua. Classification (NCBI taxonomy): domain Eukaryota; kingdom Metazoa; phylum Mollusca; class Bivalvia; order Adapedonta; family Hiatellidae; genus Cyrtodaria; species Cyrtodaria siliqua. The sequence goes on along the minus strand of JAWPHD010002141.1, from coordinate 56,984 downwards.
CCCCCCCCCCCCCCCCCCCCCTCCCCCCCCACGAATTTTAGGTTAACACAATAATCATTTGAAGGGTTTACTACATTCCCCTTAAATAAGACAAACAGTACTGGTCTCCCATCACAGAGTGTCCAGTTCCATACTCAGTAACTTGTAGAAATAGTTGATGATATTTTAAAGTCCCTAATATTTACATGCATATTCAGTCGCGAGTATTTTAAATCCGTGAATAAACCTATACTTTTAATTGTCACATATACATTATTATATGATCTGAACACCTGGGCAGAATTTTAATAACAGTTTTGTAGTGTAATATTGCCATTATTTAGTGGATTAATTTCTTTACATTATAAATGAACAAAGATTTGTTGCATTTTAATAATTTATGAAGATTTGTGTTAAATTCAAATATTGAATTCCCAAATGCATTTTTTATTCATGATTATTTAATGGCAAGGCAGTATTTAATTTCCCATGCTCCTTTCTCGTAACCTTTCCTTTTGTGTGGTTGTGATATTTGTTATTAACTGTGTGTGCTTTAATTTTTAATTGACATAAAAGCAATACATTTAGCAAACATTATTTTCTCACTACCTAGTTCTGCATAATTTTTTTTTTCAAGTTCAATGATGCAATTACATGATGTCAGGCCCCCTGCAATACAGAACGGTGTGAAGGTGTGAAGCCATGAAAAGAAACGAGCCCATAAAACAGGCATGTGATCAGTCTCCCCGGCCTTTGTTGTGACCGTTTATCAAGCAGGTAATAAAGAATGTAGTAGTAAGACAGATAAGGGGTTTTCACATAAAACAAAATTATGGTAAAAATTATATGGGAATTTATTCAGTAATGTTGTTTGTCCAACTCCGGTTATTAATTGAGTATCATTTTAACTTTAGACCTGCTTGTATACAGTAAAATTAAAGGTCATATAATTTAATAATTGAAAATTAAAGAAAAAATGATATGACATGTACAGTCAAACCTGCTGAAGGGAGCACCTCAGTTGAGATTACATGCTTTTAGAGGCTACTGTTTCAGCAAATTGTATTGTTTCAAATTAAAATTCACCTGTATTAAGAGACCATCTGTATTAAGAGACGCCCTGTATATGACCACCTGTATTAAGAGACCATCTGTATTAAGACCACCTGTATTAAGAGACACCCTGTATATGACCACCTGTATTAAGAGACCACCTTATTAAGGGACCACCTGTAGACCACCTGTATTAAGAGACCATCTGTATAACATGAGATCACGTGTTACGACCACATCTATCAAGAGACCACCTGTAAAAGAGAATGACTGCTGTAAAGCTATAATTATCTTGGTGAGAGGAAGACTCTTATTTTGGAGTAAACTGGTCAACAAAGGACAAGGGCACTGTGACCTTTTAATTAAACATTAAGAGACCACCTGTATTAAAGAGACCACCTGTATTAAGAGACCACCTGCATTAAGAGACCACCTGTATTAAGAGACCCCCTGTATTAAGAGACCACCTGTATATGATGTATTACGAGACCACCTGTATATGGCCACCTGTATTAAGAGACCACATGAATTAAGAGACCACCTGTATTAAGAGACCACCTGTATATGATCACCTGTATTAAGAGACCACCTGTATTAAGAGACCATCTGTATTAAGAGACCACCTGTATAAAAGACCACCTGTATATGACCACCTGTATATGACCATCTGCATATGACCATCTGTATTAAAAGATGTTGTTCTTCTGTTTAGTGGTCTCTTAATACTTGGTTGACTGCATATAAATGGAGATGTATATACTTTATGATTGAAAAATATTTTTTACTTTTTAAATGCAAGCAAGTTGTCTTCATTGCTTAGTTTAAAAGTTATAGAGGTTAGAATGTACAATGTTTCACGGTGGGAATCTCACTTCAGCTTCTTGGTAATATCTAGAATGCAAAAACAATTAATCTGCAAAATCTAAATGAAATGATCTGGTCTTAAATGATATTTGTTTGTTTGAATGGTGTTTAACGCCATTTTTAGCCCATGTTCGGCTATAATATGATGGTCAGTTTGCTTGTGATAGAGGCAGACCACCGCATTTTTCTTGGGTAGAATCAGTACTGTATACCTCCCGCCGTCTGTTAAGAATCTACAAGTCAAGAGATGTAGAGATGTACCAAAGGGAAACCTGACCAAAGTCTGTTCTAGTCTCCAATGATGATTTCAAGGTAAATCAAGATCAAAGGAACCTAGCTTAATGGTTTCAAATGATGTGAAGGGCTATGAGAAGGCATGCTAGTGGTGAGATGTATTTACCATTTAATTGAACTGAATGTTTTGAGCTGCCCTAGGGAGAGGAGGAAGGATACATATGAATAATGGAACCTGCCCTATTCTTACTAACAAATAGATTCATATGGTTCTTTAAAGTGGCATCTGATGGACGAGGCAAACGGGAAGTGTCTTGCCCAAGAACACACAGACTCAACTCGGTGGCGCCAGTGAGGCTTGAACTAGTGTCCTCCGTTTTCACGTCCACCGTGCTATCATCTTGGCAATGTGAGCTCCCTAATGTATTAGGTTATGAAATGGTATGTTACCATATAAATCAAGGTCCACCGAAACTTAAAGTTTTTAATGGTTTATATGTCATGAAGATGTATCAAATATGCATGTTAGTGCAGAGATTTATTGCCCATCAGACAAGAGGTTATGAAATATAATTTATGAATAAAAAAACTAGAGGGATCCTGCTTATTTTTTTTACCGGCTTCATATGAATCAGATTTATGGAAACTGAAATGAAAGTTAACAATGGTCTGATGGTCTCAATGATATATAGGTATATCAGATACTAGGGATTTAAATGGGAAGATGTCAAATATAATGCCTGTGATATAATATAAGGTGACAACAAGTTCTACTTTCTACTTGTAATTAGGTAATTACCATGCATGCCTATAATCTACAGGTTATAGTCTTACAACTTGGATGTAATATAATCCAGGGAGTTGGGCATCATAAATAAATTTAGACATTTTTTGATTAAATAATTTATTTTTTAACCTGATAATGACAGCATTCAAGACCAGCAATGCACATTACAGTAATAAAGAGGTTCGCATGAAATAGAAAACCTGCTGCATAGAAATTTGCATCACTAAAATCGGTAATTATTTTTTTGAGGAAAAGAAACACCGACACTTGTAAAGTAGACCTTATCTTTTAGGTTTATATTATGTTAGTTTCTTTGTGTTGATCAAAGGGAAGAAAAAGAAAAAAAAGTGACAATTGTAATATAGGCTATCTGGTCTTGTTTTTCGCTTCAAAATTGACGGCTGTTCAGACTTAGTAAAGGGTAAACTCAAAATTTACAGTCAGAAGATAGAGGAGGAACTATGCTATTTAACTGGTCAAACTGACACTGCAGTATCAGTCTTCTGTATGGTCAGGCTCCAAGACTGCTGCAGTATGGCCAGGCTCCCAGACTACTGCAGTATGGTCAGGCTCCCAGACTGCTGCAGTATGGTCAGGCTCCCAGACTGCTGCAGTATGGCCAGGTTCCCAGACTGCTGCAGTATGGTCAGGCTCCCAGACTACTGCAGTATGGTCAAGCTTTCAGTCTACTGCAGTATGGTCAGCCTCCCAGACTACTGAAGTATGGTCAGGCTCCCAGACTATTGCAGTATGGTCAGGCTCCCAGACTACTGCAGTTTGGTCAGGCTTCCAGACTACTGCAGTTTGGTCAAGCTTCCAGACTACTGCAGTATGGTCAGGCTCCCAGACTGCTGCAGTATGGTCAGGCTCACATATTCTGCAGTATGGTTAGGCTCCAAGACTACTGCAATAGGGTAGTAACTAAAGGCACCTAGTATCGTGACCAATAATATATTTCAGGTGATGCTTTTTGAAGTTATTTATTTCGGTATAGAGTCAACTAAGGACTAGTTGTATGTGTAGCTTGTCGACTAGGCAGTAAGTAAATACTTCAGAGGGGTCCGGGGGCATACTTAAACATAAGCACAATTTATTATGCATTTTCTCTAAGGCTTGAACGTTTGACTTTTAAACACATATTGGCATGACTTAGCCATCAATTTTGAAATATTGCTTTTAATTATTTATTAGATCTTAACTGATTAAACTTGGATTGGACTTAAAACCAATAGCAAATCTCCAGATTAGTTTTCGCTCACCAACATGTTGTTCTTTAATAAATCGAAACAGAATTTATGGTCCCCCCAAAAGCCTTTAAATACCGAAGCCTAAGTAGTGTCAGTAAAGTCGAAATAAATTATTGGTATTAAAAATATTGATAAAAATGTCATTCAGCGCCGACTAGAAGATTGTTATATGGCCCTTGAATTATTTCAAGATCAGTTGTTGGGTGTATATCAAGTATAAGTAGTATATACAGATTGATTAAGCTATGTTTTCTCATGGGAACATTTCGATTCACAGCAAAATTTGTTTGTTTTTCACACTTCGCACAGTTTTAATGATCATTGATTGATCTTTTTTTCAGAAGGATTTGAATTTTGGATTCACTAAATTCTTTGATCCGATAAGTTCAGATTTATATTAAAGATATGCAAAGGAATGAAACATTGTCAAGCTTATACTAATTTGTTATTTGTTGGAGACATTTTGATTTGTTCATCCTCTTCATCATCATTATGCTCCTCCTTCTTATCATCATCACCTTCTTCATCATCATCATGATCACCACCATCATCATCATCATTATCTTTATCATCATCAACCATCATTACGTACTCATCAACATCATCGCCGCTCTCATCGTCGCCGCTGTCGTCATCGCCGCCGCTGTCATCATCATCACCACCATCATCATCATTATTATCATCTTTTTCTTTAATATCAGCATCAGCATCATCAGAATCATCAACATCCTCCGTCTTATCATCTTCCTCATCCTCTTTATCAACGTCATCCTCCTCATCCTCTTCTTTAGCATGATGATGATCATCATCATCCTCCATCATCATCGTCATCATCATCATCATCACCCACTTTATCATCATCTTCATACTCTTTAGCATCATACATCATCATCCTTATCATCATCATAATGATCATCAACAAAATTATCATTTACCTCAACTGAATATTGTTCCTTATAATTCTACACTATTGTTCCTAATACAGATGTTTGATATGCACCAGTATTTAAATATTGTTCTGTGTGCCGTAGATAGTGGAGTTTGTCATAACACGCACCATGTGGATACCCTTGATCCTGGCTGTTTTGTTTTAGGCTGCTGAAGCAGTAATCCCCAAATTTGTTCTAATTATGAAAAACACTTAATGTGGTCTATGATATATAGAAAACTTGAAGATCAAGGAGTGTTCTTATCAATAAAACACCTGCACAACCATGATCTTGGGTTTTATTTTTTGGCTACTGAACTTCATCAAGTATCTTTTTTCTTATGTAAGGTGCCTAATGGTAATTATTTATTGGATACAAACTCCCTTATAGAGTGCAAGTAGACCAAGAAGTGTGTCATATTGAATTGCAAACACCTGCATAACCATGATGGTAAGGTTTAATTTTTTAGCTCAACTGGCCAAGGGCCAGCAGAGCTTATGGGATGGTGAGTTGTCCGTCTGTCCGTCCGTCTGTACGTACGTTAACTTTTACTTTGTTAAGATGGTAGGGCCTTCATTTTTCATCTGATCTTCACCAAACTTTAACAGATTGTTTATATCAATAAAACCAGCCAGATCGGACCAGTAACAGTGGAGTCGTGGCCCTAGATTTAGTTAAAAATGCTATATTTTGCCTCGTTAAGACGATAGGGCCTTCATTTTTCATCCGATCTTTACCAAACTTTACCAGATTGTTAACATCAATGAAATATTGGACAAGTTCGAAAACCAACCAGATCAGGCAAGCAACAGCGGAGTTAGGGCCCTTGATTTATTTAAATATGCTATCTTTTGCCTCGTTAAGACGATAGGGCCTTCATTTTCCATCTGATCTTTACCAGACTTTACCAATCTAGATTGTTAATATCAATGAAAGCTCTGACAAGTTTGAAAACCAGCCAGATTGGACCATTTACACCGGAGTTATGGCCCTTGATTTTCTGAAATATGCTATGTTTTGGCCTCATTAAGATGAAAGGGCCTTCATTTGGCTGGATTGAAACTTTTCAGGCATGATCAGTACCAATCCTAGTTATACATATCGTTGAATGATTTAATACACAAACTTTGTCCTGAACCCCTGGCTGGATTTAAATGAGGTTTTAATACACAAACTTTGTCTGGACTAGTTCTCCTGAACCCCTCACCAGATTTCAACGAAACTTTGCAGAGATGATCAGCATCACGCCTAGTTGTGCATATCATCATCGTGTTCTGGTTTACAGATTTTTGCGGAGTTATGGTCCTTTAAATGATTTTGATACACAAACGTTTTGCGGGCTAGTTCTCCTGAACCCCTGGCTGGATTTCACCGAAATTTGATCAGCCTATTTGTGCATATCATCGACATATTCCGGTTGAATGATTTTTGGCAGAGTTATGGCCCTTTAAAGGTTTTAATAAACTTTGTCCAGATTAGTCTCTTCTAAACTCCTTTCCGGACTTCAACGAACCTTGGTGGGGATGATCAGTATCAAGCCTAGTTACACCTATCATTGCCGTGTTCTGGTTGAATGAATTTTGGCAGAGTTGTGACCCCTTAAAGGTTTTAATACACTAACTTTGAACAGACTAGTTCTCTTGAACCTCTGGCTGGATTTCAACGAAACTTGGCAGGGTTGATCAGTACTAAGCCTAGTTGCGTATACCATCGCCATGTTCTGGTTGAATGATTTTTTAAAGAGTTCTGGCCCTTATACATAAACTTTATCTTTAGCCAGTAGAGTGTCCACAGGCCCTCTTGGGCCTCTTGTTTAGTTTTTTTGTTCTTCAACATATGCGATTTTGCGATATATGATAGGAAATAAATGAGATGTGTTAAGAGTGTCTTATGACACTGTGGGAAAAGACACTTTCCGCACCTCCCTTAAACAGTTTCATGTCTTACAAACAGGATCAAATAATGATGTATGATGATGTGATAGACTGTATACCGTCTTCCCATGCAAACCGACCGAGAGTTCTGTCTCCATCTCACTGAAGATGAAACCAGTCAAGCCCGTGTCACCATGAAGTAACATTTTTAACAACCTTGAATTTTACACAAATTTATTAAGTTGATCTTTGATGAATGTGTGATAAAATTGTTTTTCTATTTTTGACATGAAATTAGTTGTAATTTAGAAGATGACCTTGATTTTGGTTATGGGTATGTTACAGTTATTTGGTTTAAATCTGTTTTATTCCAATTAAATGGCAGAAGTTTATATACAATACGAACGTCTTGTAAAGGGATCGAAATAAAAGACAAAGCTTAGAAGTCCCATTCCTGAAATAAAATAATTTCAACTTTCCCATAGTTGTGTTGTATGAAAATAGTTTTTATACAAATGCAATAAATTCAAAATTTGAAAAAAACACGATTCAGTGAAAAGGTTAAGCAGTTTCAATATTGGAGAAAACTACTACTGTGGTATTTTTTCCTGGTCAAACTGGTTCTAATTCTTCAAAGATATTGTGACTTTTTTTTCTCCTCAGTAATTTAAGCAATTTTCTAATCAATTTCAATAATAATAATAATAATAAACCATTTAAACATGATAAGTCTTTGATCCATATGGTTTATTAGGTTTGATTTCAAGGTAAACTAATTTTCTTTTTGTTCATCGGTGGGAACTTTTAGGTTTATGCAGCTAATGGAGGATCAAGATAAACGTAATGCATTAATTTTTCGAATCATTTTGTTAGTGACTATTGGGCCATATTGGCTTGATCGAAATTATAGACTGTCATTGAGGCAGTTAACGTTTTAATGTGCTACTAATAATTAAATCAAATTTATTTATTTTTTTAAAAAAACGTTGGCGTTCGATTATTGGAGTGTTAGAACAAGTTTTATTTATCGACTGGGCAAAGAATGAGGTACCGTGTCAGCTATGCAATCAGACGTGAGTTTTCTTCAGTGTTCTTCAAACATTAAAAAGACAATTCTTCTCTCCTTTGCCTCATCGAAAGTTGTTTGTTTGAGGTTTGAAGTACATTTCGTAATCGATAAAAAAAACCGCAACTTTAACTAAAAGTCAGAGTCACCCATTCATTTCAATAATTTAAAGAATGGTTTATCATCACGCGGACTTTGATAGGTCTTTTTTTCTCATAACAATCCATTTTCATTTCTATTATTATAGTTCATTTGCATGCGAAGCAAAACATGACTGTTAACTATTTACCTTGTTTGGAAAAGCGAAATAGATATTTATAATGGAGCCCTATCATCTTTCAACAATGGAAAGCAATTCTATTATCACACACTAAATTTATTCTACAAAATAATTGAAAAAAGAAATAAAAGAAATCATTATTCCTACATCAGGTATTACGCGGAGATATTTAACTGTACGCAGTTGTAAATGTAAAGTTGCCTGCCGATGCAGGTTTTCATGGGAATCAGATATCGTTCGGTGCATGATATGGATTAGTCACACATTATGATAGATTTCATCAGCCTTCTGCACAGTCCTCATTCACCGTCGGTCCTCTCTAAATACGTCATTCACTATCAGACTTCTTGTAGGAGAGTCCATTCAGTCTGCGTTCAGTCTGCTTTAGTCTAGTGATGATAATGCATTCTCGTTTAGTGACATTGCTTTCTGGCATACATGCTGTACACATTGGCGCTTCCAAAGACAAAATATGACAAAATTGTGAATTTCTGCATGCAGTATTTTACAAAGAATAGACCTCATGTGAAAGATAAAAACCTTTTCTACGACTATGTGTGAAAGGATCAGTGCATTGCAATGCACTGCATAAATTGTCAGCAAAATGGTGAGCGTCTTCAAAATAGTGAGGACTGACTAGGGAGTGCTGACAAGAGTGGGCTAACAAGGGATTGCTGACTAGAGGATTGACAAGGGAATACTGACAATGGAGGACTGACACAAGAGGACTGACAAGGGATTCCTTGTTTACAAGCGATTGCTGACAAGGAAGGAATGGACAAGATATTGCTGACACTGGAGGACTGACAAGAGAGGACTGTCAATGGATTGCTGACAAGGGAGGACTGACAATGGATTGCTGACAAAGGAGGACTGACAGGAGACTGCTGACAAGGGAGGGCATACAAGGTGACAAGGGAGGACTGCCAATGGATTGCTGACAAAGGAGAACTGACGAGAGATTGCTGACAAGGGAGGGCATACCAAGTGATAAGGGAGGACTGACAAGGGATTGCTGACAAGGGAGGACTGACAAATATTGCTGACAAGGGAGGACTGATGAGGAAGTGCTGACAAGGGAGTGCTGAAAAGAATGTGCTGACAAGGGATCAGTAGTCTGCATGTTAGAGAACGGTTGCTTGTCTAGAGCATGAAGGACCAACTGCTGGGGTCTATTGGTAAACAAACCCATACATATGGGCCTGTAGATACTGTTTAAATTAACTTGTTTTATTGGTCCAATTTTTATCACTGAACCAATCAGAATGCTTCATTCATATTTTCATTTGGTTGTTTCTATCATGACATCACTTTCTGGTTTTATGTCATCACACCCTACTATTACGACATCATTTCATGCTATTATGATGCAACTCGGTGTGTTCTCAGAACTGAATGAGCCTTTTAATTGCTATGAGGAACAGATTAAGACATAAAATTCTAAAAATAAAATAATTCTAAAATGATTTAATAGACTGTTTATTAATGGATTGTCTTTTGTGACATAAGCCCGTAAGGACTCATTAATTCTGCATACCGTATACCCCTGTTTAAACGCCCCAGGGGGGGTTGCATTTAACAAAAGGGAGGGAGTTTATGTTAGGCCATAAAAACAACAAAAAAACAACAACTTTTTTCTTTTACATATTATACCTCCAAAATGCTGGGGTGGGAGTAGGAGGGTAGTGGGTTATAAAATGCTGGCCGGGGTGGGTGGGTTGGGGGTGGGGTTTATACGGGGGTATACGGTAAGTTAATTTTACCTATTGTATAATACATGAGAGTTTGGAGAATAGATGTTCCTTCCAGCTAGTACTTGGCGTTTAAGCAACACCCCATATATATTGTACTCATGCTATATTTGCTGATAACCGTTTAAAAAACACTGAAAACAGTTAACAGTACTCGTATAGTACTCATACATATAATAACAGAAATAACCCTTGCCCCCCACCCCCACTGCCCTCCCCCCATCTTTTATACAGTTGTGCATTATGTCATAATATTGCTACTCTGCTAGCATAATATGTTGCTATTTTAAGGCAAAAGGTGCAAAGATAAATTGAATTAAATTGAATTGGGTTTTAAGGCGCACCAACACATGAAAGGTTATATGGCGCCTAACAAGCATGAACATGCCAGGCTCATCTTCCATGTACATCGAGATAAAATGTGGAGAATAGGCCTAGAACCTTCTCACCCTGAACTGCAGAGTTGCTGCAGATTCTATCGTAGAAACTCCATTTACGCTGGAGCCACATTTATTGTTTTTCTGCCACTGCTCTTTTGATGTGAGCGAGATGGCAACTAAAACAATGCAGGGATCATGATGAAGACCTTTAATGAACATGAACAAAAAATGATAAAATGAACATGAATTTGGGGGATTCTACCCCTCTGCCTACCGCTCTAAAGTGATCTGCAGTGGCCCTATTCTTTGCCCCGTGACCAAACGGGGCCCCCGGGAACCACACGGGGCTCAAAGATAAATAGATGAATAGCGATGTCTAGACAATTTCTTTGAAATGGGACCTTTGATTTGTAATAAAACTAGGAACAAAAATCCCTTTTATAGCTGGGAGAATCGAGGTTTTTATTAGAATACAGTATACCAGCATATTTGTCATATATATAGAGTACTGGCTTTAGAGTTAAACACAATTTATTGTTTATATATAATGGCAAAAGGGTCTAACAAAATTAGTTAATTCCCTCCCCAACAAATATGATATGCCATAAGATAACGTACATGTACTAATTATCATTTAATAAAAAGCATGAATAAAAAGGGACAAAGAAAGATAATAAGAATGACAAATGGTATCCTTTTTTCCTTCTGTTTTTTTTTGAGAATTGAGAAGCTGTTAAAGTTAAAAGTAAAAAAAAAAAAGCTTGTGTAAAGAAAACATTAAGATAAATATCAAGAAAAAAAAGATAAACTTACTCTGATAAATGGTGCAAATTGTGTAATCCAGAAAGAAAATATATTCCAAGTACATCCAATCAGAATTTATTTATTAACACCATATTGCAAAACTTTTTACCCCTCAAACATTCTTTAATCTAATAAAACGCATTGATAAGAATTGACAAATAACCATTAATTCTTTGATTAAACTTTTTTTATATTCACACTTTTATTATTATTTCGCCTGCATAATTAATCACACACAGACCATACAAAATGCAAAAACTCCGATGAACTGGAAGATGTGCGCACGAGATAGAGACTTCGAGTTGTCTTAATCACTTTGTATTCACCAATGTCTCTGACATAATTTTATATTTCGTATTTTGATGTTTTGATGAAAGTTCCCACGGTATAGTGACAGTATTATTAATACATTTTGAATTTTTTGTGTGTGCGTCCATGCGTCTTAATTGTGGGTTGTTTATTGTATTTGTATGCTTAAAAATTTACAGGTAAATTTGCGGATTGTTATCATTGTAGCATTTCAGTTAAAATATGATTGAAGCGATTAAGAAGTGTTAATATTGGAAGAAAGAGAGACATAATAAAACCGCTGTCCGAATGCTTAAATTAAATATATGCAGGTGCATCTAATAGGAAAAAAGAATTGAACAAAAATGTGAAATAGTATGGCCATATTGGTATACACATCATCTTACAGTCCCGCCTGAATTCCATTAAGCGATGGCAAAGCTTATATTAGCAGGATTTTACAGCGGATATTTTGATTATAAAACCCATTTGAAATTTTTTTTACTCAAACAGTGTGATAACCTGTTTAAAATTAGCTATTAAATGTTCTAATTTTACAATATGCAAACTTTTTAAGCCGAAATTAAGGTTTTATTTCATACCCCTGCCAACCCCCGTTTTCGCTTCTTGGAGAAGGGGTTGGATGGGGTATGAAAGTTAATATTTGGATCACGTAATGGAGGTAGATAATACGATATTTTACAGAAACTATTCCGCCAAATAACGGCAAAATTACACTACAAAACTGTTTATCAAAACTCTATCCAGGTGTTCAGGTCATATAATAATGTATATGTGCTGTTTAAAAAGTATGTTTGTTCACAGTTTCCGTGTGTTTGCAGGGGTTGAATACAACCACTGCAATCTCACAAACACACCACCATTCTTATTCATTTTGTCATTTTTTATCATGCTCATTCAAGGTCTTTTAATATCTTGACACTACGTATGCAAACATGGAAACGTGGCTCCATCATAAATGGAGTGTCGACTATAGAATTTGCAGCAACTCTGCAGTTATGCAGGTAAGAAGGGCCCATTTTTCATATTTTATCTTGATGTAAATGGAGGATGAGCCTGGCATGTTCATTCCTGTTAGGCGCCATATAACCTTTCATGTGTTGGTGCGCTTTAATACCCAATTCAATTAAAATACCCGTGATTGAATATGCGTAAAATGAATTTATGAGTTGGCAACTCTTAATTTGATGCTGCAGTTTTGGGATTTGGCCCGGCTGGTCAAAGCCGTTTATATTGTGTCTACAGAGTTTGGATTCCCAGAATATGTAAGTTATTTATATATATACCTTGTCGTCGGTAGGTTTAGAAACGGTGTACATATATTGTAAAATTTTCCTGTTAATGGTGCGATAGAGACTTTAAATGGACAGACAACAATCTGGTATATTTACCCGAAAGAATCATTCTATACAGTTGTAGATTCTTATAAGCTGTTAATATCATTTCGAAATTAAATCAAAAGAAGGACAAAAGAAAAATATTTTAACACATTTGCTTAGTTTTCATGCATGAAAATGTGTAAAACTGACCTCAAGAATGCCATGTGTTTTGCTTTTGACTGTTAGCTTTATCCCCTTTATACTATTTTAATAATTAATATTAATGACTGAACAAATGCAAGTTATGTAGAAAAACTAACGGAATGCCGTGCATTTTTAGAAAAATCAAGATTGCCATTGTGTCCCTTTAATTGTAAATTTTCGGTGTTTGGTAAATTTTCGGTATTTCTTTTGTCCAAATTCATGTAGACATCGTCTAATCTATCATTCATTTGTTTTGCCAGGGGTTCCTTTAATAGAGATTACGCTTGATAGAGATGTATTAGCAAACACCTCACTTAAAAGATCTTATGATTTCTTACATTTTATTCAACATCAAAACATGACAACTTGGATTTAATGGCATGTCCATGATTAATCACTCAAAAAATGGAGAAATAACACACATTTCTGTCCCCGAACAATATGATTAAGAAAATTGTTTGTCCATATGGAATTCAATTTTATTGTATGATGGCATGTTGATTTTGGCACAAACTTGCCATATAATATATAATATTGAAAACTTCTAACTGCTGCAAAAATTGTTTGTTCAACAGAACTTCAATAGTATGTTATTCAAAACATTCCTCTCTTATGCTGTAATTGAACAAAAATTGACAGTTTATTAAAAGAATCGATGTATGATGTGTTTGGAATGCGTCACATGGACTTGGTAATGTCTTGGCAGACGGGTAATTAGTCGCTTAATTCCAGCATACCAGTGGTATTATTACTTCAGGGGATTCTTGTATATGATTATAACAGTGTTGCAATGTCGTCTGCATATAAAAGAATGAAAAAGCAAAATAAAAATATAAGAAGAGTTTTTGATTAAAAAATCAAACTTCATGGTTTTAGAATTGCAGAGACAATATAAGAATATTTTTGTGGGTATCCGGTAAAGATGGGGAATTCCAATCCGAGGTATAGTTGTTTTTCTTAGAACCAAGGCTCTGCCGAAGTTTCGATTAAAACACTTATACCGAGGGTTGGAATTCCCTTTCTGAACCAAATACCCATGATCGATTCTTTTTCTTGCATGTCATTGATAATTTGTGGGTTTTTTTTACACAATCGACGTCCTGCAACTGTCATTGTTGATATCAGTGCTTGACTTTTATCTTCTCCCATGTTTAAGATCAGGCTTTCCGTCACCTGTGTTAAACGCGGATAACCTTATACAGTATGCAAGAATATCTTTGCCAATATTAATTGCAATGCCTCCCACACCGCCCACACTGACACCTGTTTTTTCAATGAAGTCATCGTCATACTTTCACACAATTTAAATCTTGTACGTTACATTAAGTAATATTCAAATATATCTTTCAAAGGTTCGCAAACTTTCTCAGGCTTTTTTCTTGACAGTCAACCATTTTTATGAATGCCTTCCATATTTTTATAATGTCGAGTACCATTTAAATATATTCTTTTCTCCGGTAAATGCCAAACATTCTAAAATAAAATTGTTCTCTTATTTTTTCCCAAATCATAATCTCTTAATTATGTGAAAATCTTGCCAAGGCCATTAGTTGTGACCTCCTGCTAATTTTTCAACAATGTCATATCTAAATGTGTTTTTTTATTGACAAAAATCATCCCTCTTATAAGGTGGCTCGATACAAAACATCTCAATTGGCATTTTGTGACAGAAAGGGTTGCATTATAACCTCATTGCGACCAGCACAATGCCATTTGTCCATACTTTCTAATTCAGTTATAATTTTCATTCATAGTCACAAAGTGGAGTTAATCAGCGATTAAGATATACTGGTGATTGGTAACCTGGCCATACTAATTCAAAACTGATGGGATTGTGTTGACATTCATTGCATAATTCTAATTAGTTACATTGGTGTATAACTCAGTTTTGATCAATTGTTATGAATTACAAAACATGATTAATATAATCCTTAAAATTGCTTTCAACTGCATGCTTAGATGCAAATACTGCTAATACCAGTTAAACTAACTAGGTTACAGTACAAACCACTACCTAGGAACTGTACAAACTACTACCTAGGAACTGTCCAAAACATATATAAAAACTGTACAAACTACCTAGGAACTGTACACACTACCTAGGAACTGCACAAACTGACTAGGTACAGTACAAACTACCTAGGAACTACATGTACAAACTATTTAGGAACTGTACAAACTAACTAGATACAGTAAAAACTACCTAGGAACTGTACAAACTAACTAGGAACAGTACACACCAACTAGGTACAGTATACACTAACTAGGTATAGTACACACTAACTCGGTATAGTACACACTAACTAGGAACAATACACACTAACTAGGTACAGTACACACTAACTAGGTACAGTACACACTAACTAGGAACAATACACACTAACTGTACTGTACACACTAACTAGGAACAATACACACTAACTAGGTACAGTACACACTAACTAGGTACAGTACACACTAACTATGTACTGTACACACTAATTAGGAACAATACACACTAACTAGGTACAGTACACACTAACTAGGTACAGTACACACTAACTAGGTACAGTACACACTAACTAGGAACAATACACACTAACTAGGTACAGTGCACACTAACTAGGTACAGTACACACTAACTAGGTACAGTACACACTAACTAGGAACAGTACAAATTAACTAGGTACTATATACACTAACTAGGAACTGTACACATTAACTATGTACAGTACACACTAACTAGGTACAATACAAACTAACTAGGTACAGTACAAACTTACTAGGAACAATACACACTAACTAGGTACAGAACACACTAACTAGGTATACTACAAACTAACTATGAACTGTACACACTAACTAGGTACAGTACACACTAACTGTGTACAGTACTCGCTAACTAGGTACAGTATACACACTAACTGGGTACAGTACAAACTAACTGGGAACTGTACCCACTAACTAGGTACAGTACACACTATGTACAGTATACACACTAAATCACTAACTCATAACAGTACACATTACCTAGGTACTGTACTCACTAGATACAGTACAAACTAACTGGGAACTGTACCCACTAACTAGGTACATTACACACTAACTAGGTACAGTACACACTAACTAGGTACAGTATACACACTAACACATTACCTAGGTATAGTACACACTACCTAGGTACTGTACTCACTAACTAGGAACTGTACACAGTAACTAGGAACTGTACAAACTAACTAGGTACGGTACACACCAAACACTAACTAGGAATTGTACACACTAACTAGGTACAGTAGACACTAACTCGGTACAGTAGACACTAACTCGGTACAGTACAAACTAACTAGGAGCAATACACACTAACTAGGTACAGTACACACTAACTAGGTACAGTATACACACTAACACATTACCTAGGTATAGTACACACTACCTAGGTACTGTACTCACTAACTAGGAACTGTACACAGTAACTAGGAACTGTACAAACTAACTAGGTACGGTACACACCAAACACTAACTAGGAATTGTACACACTAACTAGGTACAGTAGACACTAACTCGGTACAGTAGACACTAACTCGGTACAGTACAAACTAACTAGGAGCAATACACTAACTAGGTACAGTACAAACTAACTAGGAACTGTTCACACTTAACTAGGAACTGTACACCCTAACTAGGTACTGCGTACACTAACTTGGAACAGTACACACTAACTATGTGTACAGTACAAACAAACTAGCTACATTACACACTAACTAGGTACAGTACACACTAACTAGGTACAGTACACAATAACTTGGTACAGTACACACTAACTAGGTACTGTACTCCCTAACTAGGTACAGTTCACACTAACTAGGTACAGTACGAACTAACTAGGTACAGTACAGACTAACCAGGTACAGTACTCACTAACTAGGAATGGTACACACTAACTAGGAACAGTACACACTAACTAGGTACAGTACACACTATTGATTTACATATATAGTTTGTATTACTACCATATCATCCCTATTTATGTGTGGACATGCCGTAAAACACCATTCATTCATTCATTCATTCACTAACTAGGTAAAGTACACACTAACTAGGTTCAGTACACACTAACTAGGTACAGTACAAACTAACAAGGTGCAGTACACACTAACAAGTACAGACCAACTAACTAGGAACAGTACAAACTAAATAGGTACAGACCAACTAACTAGGAACAGAACAAACTAGCTAGGTGCAGTTCAAGTTGTTGATACAACATATATGTTATACTGTGTCATTGACTGATTTATCTTCTACCGATTGCTAAAAAAAAGGCACAACTAGCAGAACCGTTTGGTGTCGTCCGGTTTTCCAAGAAGCATAGTGAATCACTTTGTGGTCTTTTGACGCCATCGTCCTGCACCACAAAAACTTAACAGTGGCGATAAGTTTTTCACATGACCTTAATAAAACTTAACAGTGGCAATAAGTTTTTCACATGACCTTAATAATATAATATAAAGCTTAAGGTCACATTCAAGGTCAAATTCTGGGTTCAATGGTCATTTTTTGTTGCAAAAACTTCAGTATAACTTTCATGTCATCATCAAACTTTCAATATATACACTTTATGACAATAGTCACGTGACCTTACCAATATATAAAGGTTAAGGTCATTGTCAAGGTCAAATTTTTGGTTAAAAGGTCATTATTTGTAACAACAGCATAGGTATAACTGTCGGTTTTAGTGGAATTTTAACAGTTGTTTTGATCTTTTCTATAAACTGTTCATATCTTCATCATGTCTACAATTAATGACAATAGTCATGTGTTATACATTCTGGAAAAGGTCCCAGAAGGCGACACAGAAAGCACCCATCTCGTTTAATATTAGTTCAGTCATGTGACCATAATTTGCACAATCGTGTAACCAGTACTGGTACAGTATATTGATTTTCAGACCTGAGTCCTGTGGCAGGACTATCGGACCGGCAATTCTGCCATTTTTCAGTGTTATTGTATGGTTATTTTGTCTATTAAAAACCTATACTATGTATATATCAGTATACGATGATAAGGCTTGTAGTCTCTCCAACTGTTTTGGGCTCAACAGAGGGCGTCGGCATGAATTTAATGTAACAACGAATGTCCAATTTCTTTCAGCCTACCTTTGATTTTTTACACTTTCTTTTTTACAGGTTTTCCGCTCAAAAACTTAAGTAAGGAATGAGATATGAAACTTGCTATGTATGTAGCTTACTTGTATATCAAAAGGAAGTTCGGGATTGCATTTGGGGTAAATGGGGTCAAGATCAAGGTCATTGTTACTAAAATAGAAAAATGGTTTCCACTGGGAATGAGATATTGGACCGAAACTTGCTGTGTAGGTACTGGGAGTTTGACTTGTAAGTGAGGAAGTGTCTATTCTTACGGATGGCGGGAGGTGTACAGTACTGGTTTTACCCAGGAAAAGTGGGTGGTCTGCCTCCACCACAAAAAATCGAGCGTCATGCGTTACCTTGCATGTGTTGAAAATGACATAAAACAACGTACAAACAAACAAACAAAGGTACCTTATATAGAAAGGAAGCTTGGAATTGCATTAAGGGTCACTGGTTCAAGGTCACGGTCACTGTTACTAAAATAGAAAAACGGTTTTCGCTCAATAACAAATGAGATATTAGAATGAAACTTGCAGTGTAGGTAGCTTATATGAAAAGGAAGTTTGTTATTACATATGGGGTCACTGGGGTCAAGGTCAAGGTCATCGTTACTAAAAAATAGAAAAACGTTTTCCGCTCAATAACTTTAGTTGGGAATGAGATATTGGAACGAAAGTTACTTTGTAGGTACCTTATATGGAAAAAAAGTGGATGGTCTGCCTCCACCACAAAAAATCGACCGTCAAACGTTACCTTGCATGTGTTGAAAATGACATAAAACAACGTACAAACAAATAAACAAAGGTACCTTATATAGAAAGGAAGCTTGGAATTGCATTTAGGGTCACTGGTTCAAGGTCACGTCACTGTTACTAAAAATAGAAAAATGGTTTTCGCTCAATAATGAATGCGATATTAGAATGAAACTTGCAGTGTAGGTAGCTTATATGAAAAGGAAGTTTGTTATTACATATGGGGTCACTGGGGTCAAGGTCAAGGTCCTCATTACTAAAAACAGAAAAACGGTTTCCGCTCAATAACTTTAGTTGGGAATGTGATATTGGAACGAAAGTTACTTTGTAGGTACCTTATATGGAAAAAAAGCTTGGGATTGCATTTGGGGTCAAGGTCACTGTTACTAAAAATAGAAAAACAATTCCCGCTCATTTACTTCAGTTAGGAATGAGATATTGCAATGACCCTTGCTGTGTATGTAGCTTATATTTCCCTTAGTAACAAGTCTTTTCTTTCTTTACAGTCCTCATGTACTGTGTGTGTAACATGTCATTCTATTTATTCTGTAGTGTACAGTGTTTATATCATTTTAATACTAGAACTTCAACAACTTCATTTGTGTAATTTACTGTTTTTGTAGAGAAAAAAACTTTTGTTACTTGATTTTCATCTTACCGGTACTGTGTAATAGCATTTCAAATGGAAAACCTGTTTTTCGTGGAATTTCCACATTTGATTCTTTTCTTAGTTTCCATGGGTTGTTAATTGTACTTTATTAAAAAAACGAAAAAGATTGCTGAATTCCCCAGCTGTTTGAAGATTAGAGATGAGTGAAAAACATGACATGATTGCAGTAACTGAGCTTTGCAGACAGACTGTGGCCATCTAAATCACAGATAATGACATATTTATCTGCACCCACTGAAAATTTAATGAGGTGATTTTGATATAATTCATACTTTAATTACTGCATTGCATGTTGAGAGAAAATAGCTTGGATCAGAGTATGATTTATTTATATTGTATGCATTGATACCAGTTCAGTGTTGTAGCAAGTAGATTTGCAGAACAAATATTTTATTACAAGTCAGTTTTAGTGGAATTCTGACAATTCTGAAAGTTTTTTAAACAAAAAATGCAGGTATGAAAAGGAGATTAGGCTGATATGCTGTACAACAGTTTATTTGTTTGAATGGTGTTTAATGTCATTTTTAGCACATGTTAGACCATATATGATGGTAGATTTTTTTGTGGTAGAGGCAGACCTCCCCATTTTTCCTGGGTAGAACCAGTACTGTATATCTCTGCCATCTGTAAGAATTGACACAAGTCGAGCTCCCAGTTGGATTCGAACTGGCAGTGGTAAAAGACGAGAAAGTTTTAGACACAGCATTTTAACTATCCTGGCCACGGACACCTGAACAAAGTCTATAGTCAAGCATGGATTTCTACAGTGCTTAATCCAACACTAATAGTATTATTATATACCTAGCACATAATCCACTGGTATAATTATATACCTAGCACATAATCCACCTGATATAATTATATACCTAGCACATAATCCACCTGATATAATTATATACCTAGCACATAATCCACCTTCCCCGTGTGGTTGCCGGCGGCCCCGTTTGGTCATGGGGCAAAGAATACGGCCACTGCAGATCCCTTTGGAGGGGTAGGCAGAGGGGTAGAATCCCCCCAAATTCATGTTCATTTTATCATTTTTTGTTCATGTTCATTAAAGGTCTTCATCATGATCCCTGCATTGTTTCAGGTGCTATCTCGCTCGCATCAAAAGAGCAGTGGCAGAAAAACAATAACGTGGCTCCAGCGTAAATGGAGTTTCTACGATAGAATTTGCAGCAACTCTGCAGTTCAGGGTGAGAAGGTTCTAGGCCCATTTTCCATATTTTATCTCGATGTACATGGAAGATGAGCCTGGCATGTTCATACCTTTTAGGCGCCATATAATCTTTTCATGTGTTGGTGCGCCTTAAAACCCCATATCAATCAATTCAATCATAATCCACCTGATATAATTATATACCTAGCACATAATCCACCTGATATAATTATATACCTAGCACATAATCCACTGATATAATTATATACCAAGCACATAATCCACTGATATAATTATATACCTAGCACATAATCCACCTGATATAATTATATACCTAGCACATAATCCACCTGATATAATTATATACCTAGCACATAATCCACCTGATATAATTATATACCTAGCACATAATCCACTGATATAATTATATACCTAGCACATAATCCACTGGTATAATTATATACCTAGCACATAACCCACTGGTATAATTATATACCTAACATAATCCACTGGTATAATTATACACATCACATAATCCACTGATATAATTATATATATATAGCACACTGATATAATTATATACCAAGCACATAATCCACTGATATAATTATATACTAGCACATAATCCACTGATATAATTATATACTAGCACATAATTCACTGATATAATTGTATACTAGCACATAATCCACTGATATAATTATATACTAGCACATAATTCACTGATATAATTATATACTAGCACATAATTCACTGATATAATTGTATACTAGCACATAATCCACTGATATAATTATATACTAGCACATAATTCACTGATATAATTATATACTTGCACATAATCCACTGATATAATTATATAACTAGCACATACTCCACTGATATAATTATATACCTAGCACATAATCCACTGATATATTTATGTACCAAGCACATAATCCACTGATATAATTATATACTAGCACATAATCCACTGATATAATTATATACCTAGCATAATCCACTGATATAATTATATAATCCACTGATATAATTATATACCTAGCATAATCCACTGATATAATTATATAATAGCACATAATCCACTGATATAATTATATACCTAGCACATAATTCACTGTTATAATTATATACCTAGCATAATCCACTGATATAATTATATAATAGCACATAATCCACTGATATAATTATATACCTAGCACATAATCCACTGATATAATTATATACCTAGCACATAATCCACTGATATAATTATATACCTAGCATAATCCACTGATATAATTATATAATAGCACATAATCCACTGATATAATTATATACCTAGCACATAATCCACTGATATAATTATATACCTAGCACATAATCCACTGATATAATTATATACCTAGCACATAATCCACTGATATAATTATATACCTAGCACATAATCCACTGATATAATTATATAACTAGCACATACTCCACTGATATAATTATATACCTAGCACATAATCCACTGATATATTTATGTACCAAGCACATAATCCACTGATATAATTATATACTAGCACATAATCCACTGATATAATTATATACTAGCACATAATCCACTGATATAATTATATACATAGCATAATCCACTGATATAATTATATACCTAGCACATAATCCACTGATATATTTATATACCTAGCACATAATCTACTGATATAATTATATATCCACTATAATTATATATCTACCACACTGATATCGTTATATACCAAGCACATAATCCACTGATATAATTATATACCTAGCACATAATCTACTGATATAATTATATACCTAGCACATAATCCACTGATATAATTATATATCCACTATAATTATATATCTACCACACTGATATCGTTATATACCAAGCACATAATCCACTGATATAATTATATACCTAGCACATAATCCACTGATATAATTATATATCCACTATAATTATATATCTACCACACTGATATCGTTATATACCAAGCACATAATCCACTGATATAATTATATACCTAGCACATAATCCACTGATATAATTATATACTAGAACATAATCCACTGATATAATTATATACTAGAACATAATCCACTGATATAATTATATACTAGAACATAATCCACTGATATAATTATATACCAAGCACATAATCCACTGATATAATTATATACTAGAACATAATCCACTGATATAATTATATACCTAGCACATAATCCACTGATATAATTATATACTAGCACTTGTAGCATGGTCGGTGACATATCCTTTGATGAATGCGGAGCATTAAATCGTTTAATTTAGGGTAACTAAAGGGGCATGGCTATACCATACTACAACTACCAGATATTGGAATTTAGAGTACGGTCACTATGACGTCACAGTGTTACTAAGTACACCATGCTACAAAAAAGATAGAGTCTGTCACAGCTTGTTGGTTATTTAAACACCTCGATGGGCTATGCCCATGTCAGTGTTTAAATAAGCCAATAAGCTGAGACCAGACTCTATCTATTACATAATCCACTGATATAATTATATACATAGCACATAATCCACTGATATAATGACATACCTAGCACATAATCCACTGGTATAATTATATGCCTATCACATAATCGACTGATATAATTATATACCAAGCACATAATCCACTGATATAATTATATACTAGCACATAATTCACTGGTATAAGTATATACCTAAAAAATAATCCACAGATATAATTGTATACCTGGCACGTAATCCATTGATATAATTATATACCTTTCACATAATCCACCTGATATATTTATATACCTAGCACATAATCCACTGACATAAGCATAATTCACTGATGTAAAGTATAATCCCTAATAAATGCCCCTCCCCTAATAAACTCTCCGGCCACCATTTGTTCAGATTTTTTTTAGATCACTCGTCCGTTGTCCGTTGTCCGTCGTCAGTGGCGTAGCTGCCTATAGGCACTGTAGGCACTTGCCTACACATTGTCACCAGAAATCAAAAAAATAAAAATGCCAAAAATGCAATAAAAACTGAGGTGGGTATGGGATGGAGGTGTATGGTCGGCTCATCAATTTTTACTCGTGGTCTTTTCAGAAAATAAAGGTCTGATTTCGCTCGTGGTCTTTCGGAACCAAACACACCATGATAGTGCAAAATTTCGAAAGATTTTCAGAAAGCAAGTATTCATATTAATATTTTATTTTGTTCTGTTCCGATGTTTTTGTTGCAAAATTGCAGATTAAAAAAGCTTGAAATCGAGGATTAAAAACATATTGTTTGCTGCTTAAAATACCTTCAGAATGCAGGATTTGGCTTCCTTCTAAAAAAAAAATCCCGGGTGGGCATACCCCGACACCCCTAGACCTTGTGCCTACACACTAATTTAGGCACAGCTACACCCCTGGTTGTCTGTCATCCGTCGTTAACTTTTGCTTCAAAATACTTCTCCTCAGAAATATGACCAAACCTCATGTGTATGATCCTTAGATGAATGCTTTTTAGATTTGTTAAAATTAGGTCAGCGCAACATCCAAGATGGCTGCCATTACCATATATGGTCGAAACCTTAAAAAGTCTTCTTCTCAAGAACCACTGGACAGATTTCGACAGTTTTTCTTTTAAATCAAGTTTGTTCAAATGAAGTCCCCGGGGTTAAAGTTTGTATATTGAGAGTTTTCATAGACTTATATAAGAAAAAATCTTCTTCTCTGAAACTACAAGGCACAGAGCTCTCATGTATTACATGTAGCATCAACTTATGGTCCTCTACTAAGTTATTTCAAATGGTGACCCTGGGGTCAAATTTGGCCCCACCGCTGGGGTCACAGTTTTACATAAACTTTTATAGGAAAGAAATTAAAAAATCTTCTTCTCTGAAACTACAAGAGCCAGAGGTTTAATATCTTGCATTTACTATAAACTTATGGTCCTTTACCAAGTTTGTTCAAATGGTGACCCTGGGGTCACATTTGGCCCCGCCCCAGGTGTCGCATGTTTTACATAGACTTGTATAGGGAAAACTTAAAAAAAAAAATCTTCTCTGAAACTGCAAGAGCCAGGGGTTTAATATTTTGCATTTGCTATAAGCTTATGGTCCTCTACCAAGTTTATTCAAATGGTGACCCTGGGGTCACATTTAGCCCACCCCTTGGGGTCGCATATTTTATATATAAACTTCTATAGGGAAATATTTACAAAATTTCTTCTCTGAAACTACAAGAGCCAGAGGTTTAATATTTTGCATTTACTATAGGCTTATGGTCCTCTACCAAGCCTGTTCAAATGGTGATCCTGGGGTCACATTTGGCCCCGCCCCAGTGGTCACATGTTTTACAAAGACTTACATAGGGAAATTTTAAAAAAAATCTCAGAAACAACTTCACATGGATGATTCTTAGGTGAATGTTTTTCATATTTGTTAAAATTAGGTAAACACAATATCCAAGTTACTTCTTGTACACTGGGAAGCCTAGGCTGTGGGTTTAAATCCCACTGGAGGTATATATATATATTTATTTTTTTATTCTTCATTTTTATTATCGTTTCCTGTCTGGATGCGTTTTTTCTTTTTGTTTAATTTTTCTAAGTTTGTATATAAAGATTGTGCTTGTTTTACATAGACTTATATAGGGATACATAGACTTATATAGGGAAAACTTAAAAAATCTCTGAAATTACAAGCGCCAGAGGTTTAATGTTTTGTGTTTGCTATATAGGCTTATGTCCTCTACCAAGTTTGTTCAAATGGTGACCCACTGGGTCACATTTGGCCCCACCCCAGGGGTCAATTTCTTTTCATAGGCTTGTATAGGGAAATACTTCAAAAATATTCTTCTGAAACTACAAGAGCCAGAGGTTTAATATTTTGCATTTACTATAAGCGTATGGTCCTCTACCAAGCATGTTCAAATGGTGATCCTGGGGTTACATTTTGCCCCACCCCAGAGGTCACATTTTACATAGACTTATATAGGGATAATCTTCAAAAAATCATCTTCTCAGAAACAGCCTGGTAAATTTTGACCAAACTTCACATGAATGATCCTTAGATGAATGATCCTGAACGTTTTTCAAATTTGTTAAAATAAGTTAAACGTGACATACAAGACGGTCACCATAGAAAAATCTTTGAATTAATTCTTGTACACTGGGAAGCTAGGGCTGTGGGTTTGATCCCACTGGAGGTAAACTTTTGTTTTGTTCGATTTTTTTGTTTTACCTGTTTGGGTGCGTTTTTTCTTTTGTTAATTTTTCCAAAGTTTGTATATAAAGATTTTGCATGTTTTACATAGACTTATATTGGGAAAACTTAAAAAATCTTCTTTTAAATTGTAAGCATGGAGTTGTGGGTTTAAATTTTGGTTGAGGGTATTGTTGTGTTTTGCACTTGTAAAAAGGTATTGGAAGGAATTTTATGATGAAACCCCTTGATATAAGGGCCATTTAAGCTTGTAGAGCATCCACAGGCCCTCTTGTTCTTTATTATTATTAATGATCGCTAACCCCTGGTCTATCAAGTTTGCTCATTTGAAGTCCCTGGGGTCAAAGATGGCTGCAATCCCTGGGTCCAAGTTTGTATGTAGAGATCTTGCATGTTTTTACATAGACTTACAAAGGATACATAGACTTACAAAGGAAAGACTTAAAAACATCTACAATCAGCATATGCGAGAGGATAATTTATTTAATGTTGCAAATATCCTCAGGTGATCGATTCAGGGCCACCTTGGCCCTCTTGTTTATTTTAAACTGACCAAAAGATGCAAGTTAATCTGTTTCATTCACAGTGAAAAACACAAAATCACTAGAAAACATAAAATCCGATGCATCGATTGATTGACATGCAGACTTTGTTTTTTTTGGTAAAGAAAATCATTAAATAATGTCTGATTTAAAAGTTAAATCATGTATTTTTGGTCTCAAATAAACGCCCCCTTTTCAAAAATGTTACGTCTCCGGGGGCGTTTGTTAGGGTTATACGGTACACATAATCCACTGATATAAGCATAATCTACTAAATTGTACCTAGCACATATTGTCTGACTTGTTTTTATGTTACAACAAAGGTTATGTTTTCAGAATATATATTAGGTGGTGCTCCAATTTGCACACAAATGAATTAGCATATGAATTATGACACTCATTAATTGATATTGAACTCCAGTTTGGAGTATATAAACTATATTTTGAGGTTTCCCATTGTTTGTGTAGGCTATATTTTGTTTCCCATGGGCAGGTGTAGAGTGGATACTATTTCGATTTGTATTTTATTTGTTGTTCAGAGGATTGAAAGATCAAATTTGGTTCCATTATAATGCAAAGGGTTTGTCAAACTCATATATTCCATAAATTCGATGGCTTTTTAATGACGAAATTAATATGACGGGTAGTGTTACCTATTGGCTGATGTGTTCAGAAGGGAGAAAAACGTAATTTCGTAGTATAGAAATTCCTTTTAATATTAAGTAGTGAGCAAAAATTGCAATGCAGAATACATTAAGGAAGTTGTAGTAATATTGAGATAGTGGGAACTTTAGACTTGTTCTGCGCAGTGTGTAGTTTTTGATAAAATTTAGTTTTATGGCACACCAACACAAAAAAGGTTATATGGCACCAACAGGAATTCCTGGCCCATCCATTAAGTAGTAATGGTAATCGTGAACGTTTTTACTGCAATAACTGCAGTCATGATGAACACTGAGGACATTCTGGCTCCTTTGTTTTTCTCGTGATAAAAACAAATCTAAATTTTATAGAGATTTTAAAATCTGTTATATAATTATGTTATGATTTGTCACACATAAATGACATAAGACAGTGTAGTAAATGCCACAATTTGTTTAAAAGTGTGGTCTTGAAATCGGCAACATATGTCTGTATCTGCATGTAATATATTAGCCGGACCAACATTCTATAAATCCCAAATAGATGGACATTATCTTAGACATGCCATTATTCCTTCATTAATGGGCTACAACTGCTTCTGCTGCATACGGTAATTGT
Organism: Cyrtodaria siliqua; assembly: GCA_037043455.1. Classification (NCBI taxonomy): domain Eukaryota; kingdom Metazoa; phylum Mollusca; class Bivalvia; order Adapedonta; family Hiatellidae; genus Cyrtodaria; species Cyrtodaria siliqua. The sequence goes on along the minus strand of JAWPHD010002141.1, from coordinate 29,188 downwards.
GTCATTAGTCATAAAATCATTAATAAAACATAATGTCATTCTGCCTTGATACATTGTATAAGTAATATTTACAGCATTATTTTTCGAGTATATGCGATTTATACCACTTCTCGAGGGCCGTAGGCCCGAGAGTGCAGTATAAATCGTATAAACAAGAAAAATATGCTATAATTTTTTTTGTACCTTAGCCATTTATCAAACTACGCATGTGCAAGAAGTATTTAGGACGTTGCAGTTTTCAGTCAAAAAAGACTCGACCAATCAAGAGATAGCATGATCATGCGTCATGGGCAGGACACTTGTTAGCTCTACTGGTCGAAGGCCAGCAGACCTTATGGGATGCTGAGTTGTCCGTCGTCCGTCTGTCGTCCATCCGTCGGCCGCCCGTCATTAACTTTTGTCTCGTTAAGACGATAAGGCCTTCATTTTTCATCTGATCTTTACCAAACTTTACCAGATTGTTAATGTCAATAAAAGCTCGGACAGGTTCAAAAACCAGCCAACTCAAACCAGTAACAGCGGAGTTATGGCCCTTGATTTAGTTAAAAATGCTATATTTTGCCTCGTTAAGACGATAGGTCGTTCATTTTTCATCTGATCTTTATCAATCTTTACCAGATTGTTAGTGTCAATGATAGCTCGGACAAGTTCGAAAACCAGCCAGATTGGACCAGTAACAGGGGAGTTTTGGCCCTTGATTTAGTTAAAAATGCTATATTTTGCCTCGTTAAGACGATAGAGCGGTTATTTTTTTATCCGATCTTTACCAAATTTTGCCAGATTGTTATTGTCAATAAAAGCTCTGACAAGTTCGAAAAACAGCCAAATCGGACCAGTAACAGCAGAGTTATGGCCCTGATTTCGTTAAATATGCTATATTTTGCCTTGTTAAGGCGATAGGGCTTTCATTTTTCATCTGATCTTTACCAAACTTTACCAGATTCTTTTTATTTATTTTTTTTATTTTTTTTTTATTATTTTATTTTTATTTTTTATTTTATTTTTTATATTTTTATTATCTCTACTGGCCAAGTTCGAAAAACAGCCAGATCGGACCAGTAATGGCGGAGTTTTGGCTCTTGATTTAGTTAAAAATGCTATATTTTGCCTCTTCAAGATGATAGTCACTCGCTTCATTGATGTTATAAGAGCCATATAAGCCAGTAGAGCGTCCTTGTTTTTATTGTTGCAGCCAATCGCCCTTGCATATTATTGCGTAAATCCAATGTCAAAGAGTGCAGTGTGTTTTCTATATATAGTAATGTGTAGTGGTGTTTTTCCATATTTGGTAATGTGTAGTCGATTTGCGTATTTTTGGCGACGACATTTACACTGAAGTTTATTTATGTGCTGAACTAGCAATCGAAATGGATGACGGTGATGATTTAATTTGAGCCAGAAAGCCGTAGCCACGTACATCGGACAGGGATGTTAACCTGTACTGGAATCGATCCTCTCAGCAAGGAATCTTTTCGTTAGTAAGAGTAGGCCAAGGTACCCAGATTCCTTTGTATCTTTTCCCCTCTCTCTTGGGCGGATCAAAATAGACCAATGAACAACAATTCAATCCTTCCATAAGAAACAGATACATAAACCAGGATTTGGATGATTAAAATTTAACACAATGCAAAACTTCCCCAATTTTTAAGATACCGCGATATGCGATGGGGTGGGTGACTAAGTTTTATGCTGTTAACAATAATTAAGGTAGCAACAATTAATTACCAAACCTGAAATTTAATATCGAAAATGATTTTAAATAATTTATACAATATGTGATTGTTCATTCATCACAGAAAAAATTCAATTACTAATTCACACGCCCATGTATCCTATTTTCATATAGTAATTTATAGATTTATTTTGAATTTCATTTTTTTTCCATTTATTGGTTTTCCTAAAAGCGAAAATGATCCCTGAATGAATGAAAAATGAAACCTGAAATTACAGGAACTCCTGTAAGTCACTCCCCATGCTTTTGCTTAATGGGGTTTTGACATTTTTGCAAGGGTATCAGTTTTGTAGCTAATGATGCAGGTAATTTACAGTGATTATAAGCTTCTTGTTCAGCCAAATGATGGAGTTGGACAGAAAGTTGGCTGCAGCTTTTGCTAAATATGTTTGCACTTGGCTGTGCATGTAAAAGTGTAAGTCAGAAATGCTACAATTTGGTGTATCGGTCCTGAAATCTACACTGAATTTCGCTTGATTTCAAGTCGGTTTGGTCAATTTGCAACATGGCTTTCAAGTATTAGCAGGTGAGATTATGAAGTAATTGCAAGTTACGTTCCAGGTGTTTTTCGATAGAACAATGCAGTTGTATTATTTGTAATTTGAATTATTTAATTTATTTTGGAATCTGTTCAAGTTAGTTGGGTTGTGAATCGAGGACAATGTAAAACAACACGGAAGAAGTTCTATGGATTTGAGAGAGAAAATTCGACTACAAAAAAGAATGGTCTGTTCTAAAGAAAATAATAATACTTGAAATCTCAAAAGTCACATATTATCAATGAAAAATAAAACTGATATTCTAAAACACTACCCTTCTCGCTTGACCTTGTCACCAAAATTAAAAGCATGGGGGATATAGGTAAAGCCATAATGTGTGATGGGATTGTTTCCACAATAAATTAGGATCAGACAGAGATAACTGAATTAACCCTTAACCCGCTACACATATATAATAGACTGTTCTTTCTTTGAGTTAAGACCATTGCATTTATGTGACAAAGGGGTGTTTTGGGGGAAATGACTGATCAGCAGCCAGACATTGTAAACCCTGATCAGCCTGCGAGTTACTAGCAATTTCGTATTCAAAGCATACTTGATCAGTTCCGAATGCAAAAGGTAACATTGTTTCTTCTTTGCTTTTTTGTTGTCAGTGCTGAGATGTACTATGAGTACTGAGATGTACTATGAGTGCTGAGATGTACTATGAGTGCTGAGATGTACTATGAGTGCTGAGATATGTACTATGAGTGCTGAGATGTACTATGAGTGCTGAGATGTACTATGAGTGCTGAGATGTACTATGAGTGCTGAGATATGTACTATGAGTGCTGAGATGTACTATGAGTGCTGAGATGTACTATGAGTGCTGAGATGTACTATGAGTACTGAGATGTACTATGAGTGCATTGCAGGATACAAGGCAATCTTGAAGGTTTTATCAGGCATCAAAATTAACATCTCCATTTATTAATACAGTATCATTTTAACCTTTAAACCTGCTTGCATATAATTTAAAGAGAATTTTGTGTTTTGATTTTTCTTTGTTGTCTAACATAGCTTTACATATATTGCCGGTGCAATAAAATCAACAGCTAGTAATATGTAAAAATATTTATTTCGAACTTTTCTTAAAAATAATATTAATGATTGCAAAAAAATACAAGTACTGTGTAGAAAAAACAGAAAAACTAACGGACGCCGCTAGCTTAAAGAAAATCAAGATTACTGTGTGTCCCTCATAACTACTAAAAGTGTATATAAAAGAAACATATTGTTTTATCATAGCTACTATAAAAGGATTTTGATAAAAAAAATATATTATTATAAGATATTAAAACAAAAATTTTGCACATGCACCATAATTATAAAGTTATATCAATTTTCTATGAATCTTCTCTTTTTATTAAGAAATTGATAAGCATAATATGTAAGTACTGCACACTCAATCTCGTCTTATTTGAAATGACAGAAGCAGATCTTACAGAAATTATTACTCTGAGCTTGTCAGTGAGTTTTTATTCTGTAAATATATCCACTTCTGTAGTGATATACTGTAGGGAATTGTGCAGCTGTCTTTTAATCACAGAAAATAATCATTCTTAACTAAAAAAGAAAATTTGAAAATTTACAGATGTTCAGGCATATTATGTTAAATGGAAGTTTGTATTCAAAGAAGCATCTCGATTTATTAATCCAGTATTATTTTGATTTCAAACCTTCTTGCATATAATTAAACAAAATGTTGAGTTTTCATTGTTTTCTGCTTTATACCGTTGTCGAAGCCGGTGTAAACCAACAGGTTTCTTAGGCCCTTTTAAAAATGGTTGTTTTCCCAGTCTGGTTATGATTTTTTTCTTTTCATAGTGAAGGACTTCCGGTTCCTTTTTAGTATTTCGGTCTGAATTTATTAGGATGATTTGCCCAATGTTTATTTAGCCTACTTTTAAAGGAATTGATGGTGGGTGCCTCAATCACTGTGTCCGAGAGTTTATTCCAAGATTCTACGACTCTGTAACCAAATATCAATTCTTGCTCTTTTTTTAAATAGTTTCTTGGAATTTCCCCTTGTTCCAAGATCAGGGGCCTGAGTGGACAGTTTATTTTTGTCAACTGTATCGATATTATTTAAGATTTTATAAACCTGAATCACGTCAGCCAGCTCTCTTCTATACTCAAGGGTTGATATTTTTGCTTATTTTACTATAGGTTTAAACATATCTTTGGTTGAATATAATCACCAGAAGTATGTAGAAACAATTTGCTTTATACCGTTCTTAAAATTAATATTGATGATTGGACAACACAAGTTATGCGAAAAACTAATGGGACCCTGCCAGTTTTTGAAAAAACAGGATTACCATGTGTCCCATTAAAAGAAATTACCGGAATATACAAGTTAAAGGATTTACTTACCAGAAAGTTTCACAAATAAAGTCCTGCACTATATTGATTAGCTTAACTTTCAAAATGTCTAACACAGTCACTAATTAAATGAAAATTCTTTAATCATTATAGTTCCTATAAAATTATGATTAAACTTAGAAGTTTTGTTTCAAACTTCTTATCAGTCCAAACAAACTGCCGTCTTAAAATGTTGCAATTGTTTCCTCGCCCGGACGAACAATAGAGCGTATGGTATCGTTTCCAATCAAATTAACACGATTAAATTGTATTAAGTGCCGGTATCCTTATCTGCAGAAGCATTCAATGATAATTTACGAACTGATTGTAACCAAAAAGCTAAGCATAGAATTGAGATTTTTTTTTTTAAAAACATTCTTCCAGATCGGGATAGGGGTAGCTTGGATCAAGTGTCAGGTTATCGATAACTTTAATACCCCGTCTGTCTTTATGTTTCTGATTATATTAAATTTCAGTTATGTTGGTTTTGATAGTGACTGTCATTGAAAAAGCATGTCTTCTGAAAATTGTATACCACCAACGGGGAGGTAGATTTAGGTTTTTGATCGGTATTTAATAATGTGTGGAAGGGTGTTTCTTAAAACAAATTTGATTAAAACTAGCAAAACGCTTATTTTTCTTAGTCATAATCCCTAAAGAATGGTTGTTTGTGATGGGAAAGAAAGAAAACGTGTTTCACACGTATAGTTAGTGCTGTCTCAAATGGTTTAAAAAAGGCATGCATGCAAAATGCGTGTTTTTCTAAACAAGAAATTTGCTTTTTTATTAGCATTAAAACGTATTTTGCTTTGAAATAAAAAAGAAATTAATTGCTTTAAAGAGACAATCTTGAAAATGTATGATTTATTCAAATTTGTACCTTAATTTATTACTTTAAATTTAGATACTGAGGAAATAAAGCTTGAAATTTATGTTTTTCTATGCTAATTACTACAGGTTTTACAAAATGAATGATGCAATGTTCAATTAGGAATCTGCCAAAGAAATTTACTAGAATTAACTTATGGTGTTCTGTTTACTTTACACCGGCAAGCATCAGCCTTCAGTCCTTTTGCTAGCTATTCAACTGGCGTAGCGCTGCAAGATTGATACAAATCCAAATGTGTTGCTTTAACCACCCTATTCAGGAGTTATGATGTGTATTAACATCAGTCAATGACAACGTGGATAATTACGAGGAATTTACAGGTTCACTTGTTTCCACTGGTTATCAATATTTGATTTGTACAATCTTTGGTTAGTCATCTGCATCAGGTTAATAGTTTTTCTTGACTATTGATAATGGGGTGTGTGCATTTTATGTGTCTTGTGTATTTCTTTTTTTATAGCAGCCGGAAAAAATAAAATGCATTGCCCAAAGTCTGTCTATATTTGCAGCAGCAATGCAGACGATTTGGGAGAAGGAACACATTCTGGTATGTGTACTGGTATGTGGACTGGTATGTGTACTGGTATTGGTACTGGTATGGGTACTGGTATGTGGACTGGTATGGGTACTGGTATGGGTACTGGTATGGGTACTGGTATGTGTACTGGTATGTGTACTGGTATGGGTACTGGTATGGGTAATGGTATGTGTACTGGTATGTGTACTGGTATGTGGACTGGTATGTGTACTGGTATGTGGACTGGTATGGGTACTGGTATGTGGACTGGTATGGGTACTGGTATGTGGACTGGTATGGGTACTGGTATGGGTACTGGTATGAAAGGATGTTCAAGAGAATGTTGAAGCATGTTCAAGAGAAACAGGAAATAAGAATAATGACCAATAGTTTTTATGTCTTTCATATAGTAGCTGTAGCAGAATGAGGCGATGCTTGGGGATAGAGGTGGGGAAGATGGATGCTTTGGGGATAGGGGTTGGGAAGATTGGGGATATGGATGGGAAGATTGATGGTTGATGATAGGGGTGGGGAAGATTGGGGATAGAGGTGGGGAAGATGGATGCTTTGGGGATAGGGGTGGGGAAGATTGATAGGGGTTGGGAAGATTGGGGATATGGATGGGAAGATTGATGGTTGATGATAGGGGTGGGGAAGATTGGGGATAGAGGTGGGGAAGATGGATGCTTTGGGGATAGGGGTGGGGAAGATTGGGGATATGGATGGGAAGATTGATGGTTGATGATAGGGGTGGGGAAGATTGGGGATATTGATGGGAAGATTGATGGTTGATGATAGGGGTGGGGAAGATTGGGGATATGGATGGGAAGATTGATGGTTGATGATAGGGGTGGGGAAGATTGGGGATAGAGATGGGGAAGATGGATGCTTTGGGGATAGGGGTGGGGAAGATTGATAGGGGTGGGGAAGATTGAGGATATGGGTGGGAAGATTGATGGTTGATGATAAGGGTGGGGAAGATCGGGGATAGAGGTGGGGAAGATTGGGGATAAGGTTTGGGAAGATTGATGAAATACACAACAGTCAGAGACAGAATGACAGAGGCAGACAATTGTATAATCCTATGATAGCGCTGAGTGTTGGATAAGTAAACCATGGATTACACTTGGCTGCTTCAATAGCTTTTCCGACAAAACCAAACTGTCAAAATGACCTCAATCAATGAGAAAAACTGCGTTTGGTTCCAGGACAGTCAAGAGGACCAAACTGCTTGCATGAACGTAAAAGGCGAATAATAGGATTTTAAAAATTGGAGTTGCTATTTCCTCAGCAATTGTGAAGTTTCTGAATCCATGCCTTATGTTTATATCTCGCTGTAAATGAGGTTGAATTCTAAAGTTCAAAAAGTTCATATCCATCCTGGTGTCATATAACCTATATTGTGTTGCAAGTCCATAAAACTCACTTTAATTCAATTCAATAAATGTGAAACATGTAGAGCAAGTTATTACATTGCTGATTTCTTGTAAGTTTCCTAATCTCTTAAGCATATGTATAACTGCATGTTACACTAATTTAAAAAAGATGTAAATATCCAAATCCTTATTGGCTACATTGAAATTGAAATGTTACTGTGAAATTAGGAGTGTGTTAAAGCATGTAAATGATTTATTTAAAATAAAAGGTGTTTTGCTTAGCAATTCACTGAATAAATCAGTAATAAAATTCATAGATGAATGTCGCCTAATATAACGTTTCAATTAATTGCCAGACTTGAAAATGAATTTTTCGTCTGCATTTTTTAACGACTAAGCGTGAGAATAAGCGCGATTTGAAGATTCGGTTTGATATCTTAAGATGATATCGAAAGGTGAAACCAAAACTATTGTTCATGTAACTATATATAAATAAAGAGAATGATACAGTAGTTCCGCAGTCCTCTATATGCATCATGCGCATTATTTTATCAAGGAAAATATATTTTTTTACTGTATTTGCAAGTTTGTGCTTAATCGTGTTTTAGTATGTCCGATAATGAGTGTAATTAACTACATATATTTCTTTGTATTACCGGTATAGACTATGAGATACTACTCCTTGCCTCTGCAGGTTTGAATGCCACTGGGAGCTTGACTTGTAAGTGAGAAAGTGTCGATTCTTACGGATGGCGGGAGGTATACAGTACTGGTTCTACCCAGGAAAAAGTTGGTGGTTTGCCTCCACCATGAAAAAATTGACCGTAATATATAGCTGAAACTGCTGAAAATGACGTAAAACATCATTCAACCAACTTACCTTACTCACACAGTTTTCTGGCTTACAGTTTTCTTGCTTCAAGTTTTCTTGATCACTTAAAGGGACACTGTCCGTAAGTAAGCAGATATTGAGCATAACCAAATAACTGTCTGACTTTTATTCAGTGAAATGTATACATGAAAACATGAGCATAGACCCTTAGAAGTCTGTAGTAATACATTCGGGAGTTTGAAAAAAAAAAGAAGCTTTAATTATTATTTGTAAATAAAGTGGGACCCACCATATTTACCTTTTCTGCAATCACGTGACTTCCATTAGTGCATTAGGTTTACACATTAGTATGTATTGCGTAATATGTATAGCCAGGTTAGCTCAGTCGGGAGGTATGTCGACTACTCTACGCTCACGCTCACTATTATTACCGCGAGTGTAATGTTAGTTTGGGCTGCGAGTTCAAACGCCCGAAGTGGTTTCTCTTTTTTTTGTACCGCGATTGAATTCCGTCAAACAATCCTGCTTTTAATTAGTAAATATTCAATAATGTTTGGTGTGTAATATTTGCGAACAAAATTAGTGTGTTTTATAAGCTAAAAGTTACGGACATTGTCCCTTTAAGTTTCCTTGCTTACGCAGTTTCCTTGTACACACAGTTTCCTTGTACACACTGTTTCCTTGCTCACACAAATTCCTTGTTCACAAGGTTTCCTTGCTCACACAGTTTTCTGTTTCCTTGCTCATATTGCACATGTGGTACTAAGGAAAGGCAAAACAAGGTTGAATCACACAGCTTGTCAATGCCAGGATAGATTCTGCTTGACTAAATGTATAATGCTCCCTTAAGATTCTGATTACACATTTTTCTTGCAACGACTTAAAGGGACACAGCCAAACAATCTGTATTATTGAGAGGTCTGAATAACTTGTAAAGGGTGAAAGAATTATCAAAATTCGATGATAAACAAAGAAGATATGATCGTTTGAAGGTTCTGTTGAAACGGATATGGAAGCCGCCATTTTAAGAGTTATGACATCACAGTTCTAAATGACCATATATGGAATATTGGTAATTATAAAAAATTACTCATTTATAGGTGAAAAAATTAAAGTAACTCTATAAAGAATATGTATAACTAATGGCAGTAATGCTTTATGTGCCCAGTTTTAAGTAGTTTGTATTCATTTGCAGTGATTTGCAGTGATTTGCTTTTTTCAAGACACTTTACCTTAGCCTCGTCCGTCGGATGGGGACGTAAACCGGGCGGTCCCGTGTATCGGTCTAACCTCCGAGCATGTTAAAGAACCATAGGAATCTATTTGATAATAAGAGTAGGGCAGGTTCCCGGATTCCTATGTATCCTTCCCCTCTCTCTGGGGCGGCTCTAAATAACCTATACTGTGTTGATGAGCCGTTAAACAACATTCAATTCAAATGCTTTGCTTTTAATGATAGTTATCAATATTCCATATATGGTCATATGGGTCATATGGGACTATGAGCTTATGGGATGATGAGTTGTCCGTCGTCCTTTTGCCTTGTGAACACTCTAGGACCTTCATTATTATTCGGATCTTTACATCTCCCATAACCATTTTATTACAACCTTCAGATGGTCATATCTTTTTTGTTTGTCATCCGATTTTGATAATGCTGTCACCTTTTTCAGAACTCTCAATAAAAGTGCTGTGGCGCTACATTCCCTTTAATCTGCTAATCTAATTTGCTAAATGTGTTTTTGGAAAGCAATTGACACTTAACAGTTAAAATAATTGTTCTTCATTTTCTGAGTTACATGATGCCTGGAGTTTTACAAAATTTCCTAAACATTGTTGATATAAAATCGAAATTTCAGCAATAATCAGTGGGTGATGGGGTGTGGACATGACACAGTGTCAACACAAATGCCTTGTGACCTTTAAGGTACTTTCTATTGTATCATATTAACAGGGGTTGCAATTAAAGATCATTTATATTCAGAGCATGACCATCTATTCAATATAACAGTGCTTGCCATAGACATTAAACCATGATTATTAATTATGGAAAAAACAACTATAATGTGATTGCTGATATTCAGATTGAACCTTTATATGTGGTAGACGTAAGATAACATATCATTCAGCGTTTTTTCGGATTAAATGATTTTTGTGAAGACATAAAGCCTCTGGTTGATTTAGACATAAAGCCTTCGGTAGATTAAGACCTTTCTGGACATGAGGATTAACATAAAGACAATGTAACCCTATCGTGTCGTCTGCCTGTCATTGTTAACAAACTTTGGTCCTATACTATGAAACCTCGGCAGAGGTAGATCCTCGATGATATCTGGCTGATTGCTACTTATGTTCTTGTCTCTTTAATATGTATTTTTATGATTCACATTTAGATTCTTATATTTTAGAGCTAATAAGTTCAGTTTGTTCAACTTGAAAATCCAGGTTCTGTGAGATTTGTAACTTGTAAAGCTGTTTGTTTAGATGTTTAATTGATATAATGCATATCCATGTTAATCGTACAGAACTGTCCATCATACCGAGCTGTTTGTCATACATAGCTGTCCGCCAACAGCTGATACAGAGCTGTCTGTAACAGTGCTTACAAAGCTGTCCGTGATACAGAGCTGTTCTTCAACAGCTGATACAGAGCTGTCTGTAACAGCTGATACAAGGCTGTCTGTAATACAGAGCTGTTTGTCAACAGCTGATACAAAACTGTCTGTAACAGCTCGTACAAAGCTGTTTATCAACAACTCATACAGAGCTGCCCATCAACAACTCATACAGAACTTTCCATCAACAACTCATACACAGCTGCCCATCAACAACTCATACAAAGCTGCCAATCAACAACTCATACAGAGCTGCCCATCAACAACTCATACACAGCTGCCCATCAACAACTCATACAAAGCTGCCAATCAACAACTCATACAGAGCTGCCCATCAACAACTCATACACAGCTGCCCATCAACAACTCATACAGAGCTGCCCATCAGCACTCGTACAGAGCTGCCCATTAACAACTCATACAGAGCTGTCCATCAACAACTCATACAGAGCTGCCCATTAAAAGTGTATACAAAGCTGTCCATCAACAGCTCATACAAAGCTGTCTGTCAACAACTCATACAGAGCTGTCCATCAAAAGCTTATACAAAGCTGTCCCTCAACATCTCTTACAAAGCTGTCCTTCAACAGCTCATACAAAGCTGTCTGTCAATAGTTCATACAAAGCTGTTTGTCAACATCTCATACAGAGCTGTCCATCAAAAGCTTATGCAAAGCTATCCATCAACAACCAACAGCCCATACAGAGCTGTCCATCAAAAGCTTATGCAAAGCTATCCATCAACAACCAACAGCCCATACAGAGCTCTTCGGGTTATTCACCATCATACAGAGCTCTCCATTATATAGAGATGGCTGCAGATCAAGGACAATGTTCCGCAGATGAGAACATTTCTCAAATATTTGAAGAAAGTATTTTCTTCCTTTGATACAAAGTGTGAAAAGTTTCATATAAAAGTAAATCCTTGTCATTTCATGGGATGAATACAACACTTTTTAAGTAATATTAAATTACAACTAATATAAGTGGGAGGTCTTTCATTAAGGACTTGCAATCACTCCACTCATGTAGCCTTTCATAAATAAGTTTTTCATTTTTGTCTCTGATGAGATTTTTTTCTGATTCCTGATTTTTTCTTTCATCTGTTAGTAATGTATCATCTAGAAATGGTAATTTGGCGACAGAATGTTGATTAGATATAAAATGGGAGGCAGACTGAATAACCTTTGTAAGCATCATAACAATGTAGGTGACCTATTTTCTCGGTATTATTGATTTGATACTAAGTCTTGTTAGGTATGACAATTAAATATTTTTTACTGTTAAAATGTTATTTGTTACATTGTTATTTGTTACAACGCTAGATAAGATTTTAGTTTATAATCGATAGTTATAATATCTACAGTCCAACCTGCGCAAGTAAACATCATAATATCTACAGTCCAGCCTGCTCAAGTAAACAACTCTTTTAATAGATCCCCTACTTTAAAGAGGCCTCCGTTTCAATTCCCTTTCGAATTGAGTTGACTTTTATGCGACACCATCACAAAAAGGTTATATGGTGCCAACAGGTGTGAACATTCCAGGCTTACTCCCCATTAACATCAAAATAAAAATATCATAAGCCTAGAATTAAAACTTAAGTGCATTTTTATTTCCTTCCAAAGATAGAAAATGCACTTCATCTTTTAAAGGGACACACAGCAATATTGAAGTTTTTATCAGGCATTAAAATTCAATTTTACTTTAAAGCGACACATGGCAATCTGGAAGTGTTTGAATGGGTGTCTCGATTTATAGATGCAGTATCATTTTTACTTTTACCCTTTTAACATTCGAATAAATAAAATTTTAAGTATTCACTAGTTCGTCTTATTATACCATAAGTTTTAATATATTGTTGGTGGCAATAATATAAAAATTAATAATATGCAAAAATCAAATTGCTTAATACTATTCTTATAATTAAAGGGACATTGTCCGTAACTTTTAGCTTATAAAAGACACACTAATTACGTTCACAAACATTACACACTAACAGTATTGAATATTTACTAATTAAAAGCAAGATTGACGGAATTCAATTGCAGTACAAAAAAAAGAACTACCGCTTTGCGAATTCGAACCAGCAGCCCAAACTAAAATTACACTCACGGGTAATAAGACCATGCGCGTAATAGACGACGTCGCTCCTACCTGAGCTATGCGGGCCATGCATATTACGCAATACATACTATGTAGAAAACCTAATGCACTAATGGAAGTCACGTGATCAGCATAAAAAGTAAATAAAGTGGGTCCCACATTATTTACAAATAATAATTAAAACTTTTTTTTTTCAAACGCACGAATGTATTACTACATACTTATTTGGGTCTATGCTCATGTTTTCATGTATACATTTCACTGAATAAAAGTCGGACAGTTATTTGATTATGCTCAATATCTGCTTACTTACGGACAGTGTCCCTTTAATATTAATGATTGAACAAATGCAAGTTATGCAGAAAAACTAGCGGGACGCCGCGAGTTTTAAAACAATTAAGATTGCCATGTGTCCCTTTAAACCTGCTTGCAAATAATTAAATAAAAAACATGAAGTTTTCATTTTCTCTTCTTATTCTACCATAGGATTAAACATATTACTGGTGCAATTAATCAACAGTTATTAATATGCAAAAACAATTTGCTTTATGCTATTCTTATAATTAATATCCATGATTGAACAAATGCAAGTTACATAGAAAAACTGAAAGGATGCAGTGATTTTTTATAAAATCAAGATTGCCGTGTGTCCTTTTAATAAAAGAAAAAAATTGCAGACAGATTTCTTTCATTTTAAGACGGTGATTTCATTTTCTTTATGAATAATTTAAGCATTATTTATTTTGAAAAAAAAAGAACACATATTTTACTATTTCCTGAATCCAAATCTCCCATTATAATTTCAAAATGAAAAGTTGAGTGTAGCCAATCTCCCCTAAGCACGCCTCAAACTTTGCATTGCAGAGATAATGGAGTGATGTGGCGACCACAGGATTGTGACCTCATGTTACGGCTGTCACTATTACACCTGAGAAAGTGTGGGAAAATGCTCCGATAATACGTTTTCTACCTATCTTACCTGTATGGTATTGTATATATCCTGAACATCATAACAGCTTTACAATACCATACCCATCTCCGGTATAATATGATATTTGACTACTTGTGTGAGAGTTGCCAGTTGCCTTTTAATGCGTTATTGATTCGTTGACTTTTATTTTCTTGTGTCATTGGAGTTCTAGGACGGTTCAACAAAATAATTTATATGAAAATATTAATAATCTGTTTTTCAAGGATTTTCATCATGCAAGTTTTACATCCTGTAAGGTTATTAAATTATGCCTGTCTTTTTTTTCTTTTTTTTCTTCTGATTTACCCTTAAATTGTTCTAACCTAAAATCAAAAAATAAAAGTTGTGTTTCCAAAAAAGTATTATCTTCAACATGAAAACATTTAGTATATTATATACCCAACACAAAGAACTATATGTTCCTGATCAATAGTACTTGTAAGGCTGTTAGCTAAAAATGATGTAAAACACCATTCAAACAAACAAAAACAAACTTTTTATGTACACCACTAAAACATTTAATTGTATTTGTTTTTAAAAGCAACCATAAATCTTAGTGTGTATCACACAAACATTAAAGTTAGAACAAATTTAAATCAAAAGTTTTACGTCTGCTTTTAGAAATTTGTTCCTACGTTGAGAATAGGTAGAGAATGTTCCATGGTTTGGTTACTTTTGATAATGTGGTTCATGATGGTCGATATTTAGTTTTATGTCTACCTTTTTGATAATATCATTTTTTATGTGCGCGCCTGATCGTTATTTTCATGAATTTGTTTGAATACTTCAAGCTGTTGCTGTTAATATAGTGTCACAGTGTCTGTCTCAACGGAGAGACTCGGAATGGTAGTACGAAGTTAGCGGGTTTGAGCTGCACATCTTTCTAACCCTGTGACAATAGCGAGTGACATTTCTTGTTAAATAATATCTAAAACTTTTAGACTGATACATTTTTAAATAAAAGACGGAAATGAAAACGAGTATAATATTTCCTGTTTATACAGTCATAAAGATTTAATAAAATTCACAAGCCATAAAATTGCTGCTCTTCTCTAAATATACAGCCTCTCACTTTCATTTTATCACTGGAGCTCTTGATTTCCTAAGCCTTTGTCTGGGACCTATGACTAGAACACCGGTAATATTTACATAAAATAACGTATACCATGATTGTGGGATAATCGTTCGCGTGGGGACTATCATTCTAAGTTTCCCACACTCTGTACAAATTTACGGCCTCTTTATAAGCCGTGTATTGACTTCGTGTATACAAGTTTAAATAATAATTGCACGCTTTACCTTTGATTTCATAAACGCAGTTAATATGGTGGCAGGGTTCCCCGTAGGCTTACGCTGTGCAGAGCTGAGGATGGATTTTTTTTGTTATTTAATATTGGTAAATGGAAGAAAGGCAGATTCATACTTTTTTTGATTTATGCTCTGGGCATTTCTGTGATTTTGTTTTCATTTAAAAAAAAATGTGTTTTTCAATAACAGAACAGAATGTACTTTATCAAAAGGCTTGGTAAAGTTTAAGATAGTTTTTGGCACTTTAAATGGTAATTTTTAGCACCATGATTTTGGATAACTTGACAGTTTATCTTAGACTTCCCCTCCCCTTCCTTTCCCTCCCTTACCCTCATCTCCACCCACCCCAAAGACTCATAAAAAGAATTTAAAATCTACAATCTATTCTAAAATAATCTATTCTAAAAATAATTTCAACTTGAGAAATACTTAATTGTTGATGTAAATCTTTTTATTGCAACAGAATTCCATAAAGAAGGTAAAATATTGCTTAAAAAACTGCGTTCAGTGTGTATTTGTTGTGTACAGGTCAATACTTCTGTGTGGTCTACTTGAAGGATAGGGTCAATCCGGGTAATTTCGGACAGCTTTTGCATTGTTGGTAATCGTGCAAGTAGACGATAACGATTCAGCATTTTCGTTTATAGTCTATTAGAAAATGTACGATATGTCTCGGACTTTATTGTATACATTACATGGTATAGTGTTTCCACCGCATATGCAAATGTGGAAACTTGGCTCCATCGTAAATGGAGTGTCTACAATAGAATTTGCAGCAACTCTGCAGTTCTGCAGGTTAGAAGGTTCTAGGCCCATTCTCCATATTTTATCTATATGTAAATGGAGGATGAGCCTGGCATGTTCATCCCTGTTTGGTGCCATATAACCTTTCTTGTGCTGATGCGACGTAAAACCCCAATTCAATTCAATTCAATTCAGTTCTCCTTTTCCCATAGTTCAATGGGTATTTCTAACAAATGGATATTTCAACACTAATGACTTTATAAAAGATCAAGTTGTACAATTTGTCATGATCAAATATGTATATGTTTATAAAAATATTTTAATGATGAATGGCCACCCTTTTTGTAATATTATCAATTAACAGATGTAACTCCTAAACATCATATGAACATTTTTTGATAGTCTTGGAGAGAAACATATTGAAAACCGCTACTAAAATTGTATGTAAAAATAAGTAGATTCTACTTTTACCACTGCGTGACTGCACGGGGAAATGAGTTAAATCTGAATTGTATAGCTGCACAACTATTGCCAGATAATTGATAAATACATTTACCTGCGGATTAATTTACCTGTTCAAAGTTTTCTACGTCCAATAAAATCTTATTCTCACTTTTTACAGATTATTGCAATGTGTGAATTGTAAATATCTATTGTTGTGTATTGATTTCGATTTAAATAAACATAAACATGTTCATGAAACAAAACATGGCCGGAGAACTTTAATAGATATTATTACTAAGGTTGTAGGCATAGAAACAGTGCCGTAAATCCATGACATAGAAACAGTGCCGTAAATCCATGACATAGAAACAGTGCCGTAAATCCATGACATAGAAACAGTGCCGTAAATCCATCACATTCGAGCATTCTCGTCAAAACGTTGAAATGCCAGTAATAAATCATTTAAGCTAAAACAAATATTTGCAGATTCTGATCATTACAGATTACGAAGATGGGACTTGTGTGCTCCGTAGATTTGTTTTCAGCTATAATTAAGGTACAAACACGACAGACACTGACATAGAATAGTCCTTAAATAGCCTTACCTTTATTAGATATCATATAGATTTATTTAACTGAATTTATCTGGTTGCTGCATATTTAACTTTTGTTGATCACGATGATGCATAAACTTAGAAAAAGATCAGTCTAATAATGAATATCGCAAATATGATAAAAACATGCAAAGACCTTCATACCGCAATTACATAGATTAAGAAAAAGAAAAAAAAAACTGTCCGATTTTTTTTGACTCGTTATTTTTGTAGGAAAAATTCGAACATCCTGGTTTTTACTTAATTTAGTGATACAATCTACCTGAACCGTGCAATTTCCATAACCATTCAAGAGATGAAGGTAACTTATACCAAAATACATACTTATTATATTGTTTTATTCAATCATACCTTTCTTAAGTTAATATTTCCTTAGTTCGAATTTAGCGCGCCGAGTAAAGTTTGTTTCCAAGGTGAAAGGAAGTTACAGTTGTTCCCAAGAATGCACTTTTTTTTGCTGAGAATTCCTGGAAACATCATAGCTATTTTTTGATATGTTTCTGAAAATATAGCAAAGGATAGATAACACCAATAGGTTTTATACCACGCGGACAAATATACCGAAAATAAACAAATTTGCCGACCAAGTCCGAAATTACCCGGCTGTCCAAAATGATTGGATTGGTCCTACCAAAATGGAGATGGTGTAGAGCCTGCCCTTTGCTTACTAAAACACTTTTGCTTACTAAAATATTTTTGCTTACTAGTGCTTACTTTATTTAAAACAAAGTGTAGCATGGCAGACACTTGGGAAGTTGGGATCACTTTGTCGTCCATCACACTTTAACCTGCAACCTAACCTTAGCCATAACTTGAGAAGTATTTGACCTATGTTCGTGAAACTTCACACACATCTTCATCTTACCTCAAGAATGTCGTTACACATATCCAATAACTCTGACTTTCTATTCAGCAGAGTTATGCCCCTTTTCATAAAACTTTGATGGCCTATGGTACTTTACACAGTTCTTTCTTATTAAGTCTTCAGTGCAGAGTTACGCCCTTTTTCGTAAATAAATTACAAGTTAAAAAAATAAAATGTTCCATAATTCTTGAAAAATTGCACCCCCCTGTCTTCAACATTTATATTTAGATTATCCTTGTTGAATTAAGCACATGGTAGGCACCATGGAACACCCTTCTAGTAATAATGTTTGAAACAAAAACACATTTCAAACTTTAAGCACATATTTGACCTTGAAGTTTGACCTTTAAACTTGTCGTTTGCAGCAACAAATGCTCGGACGAACCATCACTGTATGTGTTGATGGCAAAAAATTTCAAAATATTTAAAAGATATTTCATTATTTTTGTAACTTTGGGTAGGGTCTGTCAAAAAGGTCCTTTATCTATTGATATGAATAGGTCTAGCGCATGCTTCTCCTATTAACCAGTTCCTACATAAACTGTATCAAGTTATATAGTGTGTGGCCTTAAACTCTTCTTTATGGAAAAACACAAAAGATCGTAAATGAAAAACACAAAAAGCGTCATTTAGTAACAAGCAATTAAATCATAATTAACGTGTCCATCTTGAAATCTTTGGACGCAATGGTCGTGTGATTAGGAAAAAGGATACAGCCAGCATAATGGAAGCCGGAATGCTAGCGGTGTGCACAAATTGATTTGAATGGCCGCGATAATTATAGGTTTACCGCAAAAAGTGTAAGGTAAAAACAATTTAAAACAATTTGTGGACTTTGGATGGTTTTTCAAAATTTTATCTCTCTAAAATCTGGTTTTGTTTATCGAAAAAGTAGGGGGTTAGCGGAAGGAACTAAAGGTGTCATTGTTATCAGGCCCTCCCTCTTTCTTTATAGTCTTTGAAGGCGTTTATTTTACAACATGTTGTCATAAGAAGAACTTGATAAGGGTATACATGAATATCACAACTTAACCTTTTAAGGACGACTGAATGACTAAAAAATGGTAAAAGCCATTTAGGTCTTCGTATATAAAGAGAAAAACACAGCTTTAGAAGTATCACATAAACAAGCCGTGATCTTCTACTCTACATGCCTAACTCCCTATATTCTTAAATCTGATCTTGAACTCGAAATACCTAACTCCCTATGTTCTTAAAATATTGACATAATCTGCTAAAATTTTCAATATTTTCCAGTTGGCACCAATTGTTCACTTGAAGCAGTGAGCTCCATGCTAAACTTTATAGTGCTGCCACATGAGAATACCAGGCCATAAACATAAGGCATGATACCCCACCCAGTCACATTATACTGACACGGGGCCGCCCAGGCCTAGCACTATCCTTTATATGCTGAATGCCAGTCTGGAAAATACTAGTAACATTTTTATGAAGCCTTTGGTATGACTCGTTGGGGGATTAGCCCCCCGACCTTTCTACCACTAGGTCACTCCACAATATTCTGTGAGGTAGAAGAAAGTGTGCTTCTGCTGTCGCTGGGATACCAAAGAGGCAAAACATCAACCACACATGTCATCAAAAGGAAGAAAACAGTTACTTACAACTTTAACATATATGGTGGTCAACTTGCCATTAAGCCCCCAACAAATTATCATCAGTTTTCTAGTTGGGTTATAATAAATCCACATGGAGTGCATTGGAGACAAGTGACATTTTATAGTAAAACCATAAATTATACAGAATCTTCTGGGTGAGTTTAGAAGACACTATATTGTTTTCTGTGCATGGATACTCAAATCCTGCAAAAAAGGAATCGTAAACACTTACAATTTTATATATTCCAAGTACACTATGTCTTTCTGTGCTTAAAAGTCACGAAAGTCACCACTTAATGCTTGTCCACACCATATAAAGGAATTAACAACACCCTCTGAATGTGTTTACAAAATGCTATATCCTTTCTGTACTTCAACTCCTGTTTGTCAAGACGCTACCAGTATATCCATTCTGCACGTATAAATGATTAAGACACTTATTGTATATTTCGTTTTTAAGACACTGTATCACGTCTTTACTTAAAATTTGTCAACCTCCCTAAAACGAAATCGAAAACACACGACACATTTTCCAAGACACTAATTATTATTCCGTGTGTATGTGAAGTTACAACCCAATTGTCACAGCTGTACGAGACCCTGCCACTTATGGGTCAAGGTAGCCAAGCTGTTAACTACTGTCCTGCCAGCTACTGTATCGTAAAACAAATTTATTCTTTCTCCTGCCCTTCTCACAAAAACATGATTCTTAAATTAGCAAAAAATCTGCTAATCCCTAGAAACAAATCTTAAGATCTTATAGCAAGCCTCACCATGAATAATAAATAAAGAATCTGAGACAAGATCCAGGACTGTTGGAGCTGAAAATTACCTTATGTTGTTTAATATTGTCAGTAGGCTATATTGATTTTTTTGATAAAGAAGGCCATAATTCAAATTGATCTGGAGCGGTTGTGTTTATACACAGCATCTGCTGCTGTTTCACACTATTCATTTGCACAGCCAGGTAACGGTTTCTCACTCAGGCATACTATTTGGAAGCTTGTATTGATTGGTTAAATGGAGAAAAGTCTGGTGTCAGCGTCCCGGGTCCAGGAGTATCGAGGAATAATGGGGCATTCTGGGTTTTAAGATTCCAATGATCGCCCATTCTGGGTTTTAAGATTCCATTGATCCGACATTCTGGGTTTAAAGATTCCATTGATCCGACATTCTGGGTTTTAAATTCTGGGTTTTAAGATTCCATTGATCCGACATTCTGGGTTTTAAGATTCCATTGATCCGACATTCTGGGTTTTAAGATTCCATTGATCCGACATTCTGGGTTTTAAGATTCCATTGATCCGACATTCTGGGTTTTAAGATTCCATTGATCCGACATTCTGGGTTTTAAGATTCCAATGATCAGGCATTCTGGGTTTTAAGTTTCCGACTATTTTTAAGTATCAAGCAATGTATAGCTTGTATGTGCAAAATGTTGCATATCTGAGACAGTTTGGGCACCTTCAAGTTTTTATGCATATATTTTGTACATAGAAACCTGGGGGTCTTGAACTTTTGTATTGAAATATATTGAAGTTGGGGAAAATCACCTATAAAAAATAAGTTTTCCTTGTATCATATTGATTGTGAATGTTTAAGGCCATGATATTTTAGGCTGTGTTCAGGCCTTGGTGTTCAATGCTGTTTTCGTGCGATGATGTTTGAGGTTGTAGTCATGCCATGATGTTCAAGGTTGTGTTCAGGCTATGGTGCGCAAGGCTGTGTTTAGACCATGGTGCTCAAAGGCTGTTTTCAGGTCGTGGTGCACAAGGCTGTGTTTGGGCCATGATGCTCACAGCTGTGTTCAGGCTATGGTGCGCAAGGCTGTGTTCGGACTGTGGTGCTCAAAGGCTGTTTTCAGGTTGTGGTGCACAAAGCTGTGTTTGGGCCAAGATGATCAAGGCTGTGTTCAGGCCATGCTGTTCAAGGTTGTATTTAGGTCATGATGTTTAAGGCTGTATTCAGGCCATGATGTTCAAGGTTGTGTTCATGCCATGGTGCTCAAGGTTGTGTTCAGGCCATGGTGCTGAATGCTGTGTTCAGCCATGGTGCTCAATGCTGTATTCAGGCCATGATGTTCAAGGTCGTGTTCAGGCCATACCTGACTCTGACTAGGCCCCACATTGACTTTAAAGACAAAATAACTTTTGGGTTACTTTTTGTTTGAAGGTATATATCTCTATTACCATCGAAGATATTGCTATGGAACTTGGTATTGTAAATTGACTGGGGTAGGGTCTAACTTTCTGAATAAGCCGTACCCCACCATTGACCGTGACTTTAAAGACAAAACATCTTAGGCATGTGACACAATATGTAATTGACTTTACACCCAAAGGGACTTACTCATTATTTGTTTCCCTTTTGTTTTTAAACAAATACTCTCTGGTGGACTATTTCAGGTATTTTTGTTCACTAATGTTCTTCCTCACAATGTCCTCACATAAGTTTTATAACTGTTCACATAGGTTTTATTTAACCAAAATGTTCACCTAGGTTTTGATAAAACAAAATATTCACATGGGTTTTAATAAACCAAAATGTTCACAGGTTTTAATAAACCAAAATGTTCACATAGGTTTTAATAAACCAATATGCTCACATAGGATTTTATTAACCAAAATATTCACCTAGGGTTTTATAAACCAAAACAATGTTGCGTGACATACGTTTTTGTAAGTCAAAATGTTCACATAGGTCTTTATAAACCAAACTGTTCACATAGGCTTTTATTAACCAAAATGTTCACCTAGGTCTTTATAAACCAAAATGTTCACATAGGCTTTTATTAACCAAAATGTTCACATAGGCTTTTTATAAGTCAAAAACTTCCACATACGTTTTTAACAGTCAAAATGTTCACCTAGGTCTTTATTAACCAAAATATTCACCTAGGCTTCTATAAACCAAAATGTTAATTAGAGACTTTAATATCAGTCCAAATGCTGACAAGGTTTTATTAGAGAATTATAAACTAGACTTTTAGTAGAGAATTATCAACAAAATGCTCACATAGGCTTTTATAAGAGAATGAACAACCAGAATGCTCATAGGCTTTCATTAGAGAATTTTCAACCAAAATGCTTAGTATTTTTAAGAAAATATCAACCAAAATTTAAAGTGGCTTAAAAATACCAAAATGTTCTCAGAGGTTTTAATAAACCAAAATGTTCACAGAGGTTTTATTAAGAGAATCCACCTAAAAAGTCTAGCCAAATCATTGCTATTCATTTATAACGCCATATTTCATAACTGAAAGTACAGACTTATTTAAACACGTTTTCTTAAGCGCAGCAGGTAGCTATTTGTGAGATATAAAATGTAAATGTGTCTCTTCTGCAGTTTGTGTTTCCCATGACCTTTTGTATACGCTTTCAGTGTTTTATATACTCTCTTACAGGTAAGTGTCAATTAAGTAGACATAAAATCGAGCATTACATCATATCTTACACCTCGCTCATATCAAGCCCAGTCGATGATATTTTGACTCTTTTTAAACCTAATGCTCATTTGAATGGAGCACTTTTCTACCTGATCAAATCAAATATAGCTTGATTTGATTGCTTCTTTTATAGGATGATACAGAATTTTAACTGCTTAATTGCTATAAAATTGAATTTCCATACATTTTAGAAAAAATAAATTTGTTGAAAGGTTTATCTTAAAAAAAAAAAAGGTGTTTAAAATGGATCAATTCATGTAAAAAAGTTATTTTTGTCATTGATATTAACTGTTTAGATGCTTTGCATTCATGGGAAAATATTGACTACAGAAGTAGGGATTAAGAATACTGTAGAAAGGGGATATTATGTAATTGGGCAATTAAGGCGGGCTCTTCATAACTATAAGCTTCTGAATGGGTGTTGAATTACACTTCTCCTCTGCCAAAGTTAGCATATTTCGGGTCATATCCATTATTATTTTTGACATGCATTTAAATGGGCCTTATTTGCTGCCATATTATGTTGAACTTGATCTTCTTGTTCTACTGTACCTATGTAAATCTAGGTGACTGTACCTGCTGACATGGGATGTTATCTTCAAGTGAACTATGTAATTTATTAAACTTTGCACCTAACTTTTATATGTGTGACTTAAGACTTTTATATGTGTGACTTAAGACTTTTATATGTGTGACTAAGACTTTTATATGTGTGACTAAGTTTAAAATACATTTTATGACCTGTTTTGCTCCGAAAAAGAGTAAAATTGATGCATCATCATGTATTTTGAAATTTTATTATTTAACCCTTAGCCCGCTATGAATGTATAATGGACTGTCCTTTCTTTATATTTAGACCATTCCATTTATGTTACAAAGGGGTGTTTTGGAGAAATGACTGATGAGCAACCAAACATTGTAAACTCTGGGTTTACAATGGAGGCAAAGGCTATTGTAGTCACCCTTAGCAGGCTAAGGGTTAATTCTGTTGTGGGATCGCAGGTTTGAGTGATTAGTGTGCTGGTCTCGTAACTAAATATACCTGCTTAAGAATCACCCAAATTTTGAGGTTGAGTAGTCCCATATGTCTACATCAGTCTGATAGGGGGACATTTACAGAGTGGATCAGGAGCATAAACAGAGTGGTCTCATCTCCTACTCATTTGGGCATGTTTAATTTATGTTGTTTAACAGCTACTCATAACATTATAAATCGACCATCATATATAGCCTAAAATGTGCTGAAAATGACGTTAAACACCATTCAACCAACCAACTTACTTAGAGATGCCTCAGAGAGAGAGGAAAGATACGAAGGAATTCAGGAACATGCCCTCCTCTTACTAAGGAAAAGATTCTTATGGTTCTTTAACATGCTAGGAGGAGAGATGCCGATACACGCGACTGCCCAGTTTACGTCCCCATCTGAGGGATGAGGCTAAGGGAAATGCCTTGCCAAAGAACACACCCACAAAACTCAGCGGTGCAAGTGAGGCCTGAACTCGGGCCCTCCGGTTTCAAGTCCACTGTGCTATCCACTGTACCATGTCAGCCCCCTTTGAGCATAAAATCCAGAGGAATTGCGTCATGTCTTAGGGTAGGGTGTTCCCCTATATTTCTCTATAAACTTGGGAACAATACATAAAGTATTTGTATTTTAAAATTGCAATCAGACTCTTTTATATCATTATGGAGCCATAGAAACAAATATGTTTTTAATTATAATTACCGTATAATCCCTAATAAATGCCCCCCAGGGGGATTACATTTTGAAAAGGTGGGTGTTTATTTGAGACCAAAAATACATAGTTTTACTTTCACAGGCATTATTTAATACCAAGAAAACCCAAGTCCACATGTCAATCAATCAATGCATTGGATTTTATGTTTTCTAGTGATTTTGTGTGTTTCATTGTGAATGAAACAGATCAACTTGCATTTTTTCAGTTTTTGAAGAAAAAAAATCTGAAAAAATGATGGGGGAGTGGGGGTGTGCGGGGGGAGATGGGGAGGCATTTATTGGGGTGGGGCGTTTATTAGGGGATTATACGGTAATTATACGGTAAATTTTCTTTTCAGACCATACCTTAAATGCAGTCAAGATATTTTTATAAAAATGACCTCATATATCAACCTTTCAAAAATATGGTGGTGGAAAGGCATATTGATGGCTGCAAGTTGAAGTTGATATTAGCTATTTAGTTGATATTAGCTATTTAGTTGATATTGGCTATTTTGTTTTAAAGGGACGCGTCAATCTTTATACGTAGGTGCTAAGAGGACTTTAAGGGGACACATGACAATCTTCATTTGTTCAAAACTTGCAGTGTCCAGTTAGTTTTTCTACATAATTTGCATATTTACAATCATTATTATTAATTATTAGAATAGTACAAAGAAAATTGTTTTTACGTATTACTAACTATTGCATATATTTCACCAATAATATATTTAAAAAATTTCGTTCCATAACTAAGGAAGTTTTTAATTATATACAGGCAGTTTTAAAGTCAAAATGATACAGGAGTAATATATTTGAGGTGCTGTTATTGATGCTTGATATATAGAGAATATAAAGTTAGCTCACATCAAGTTTATCAGGTGAGGCTGAGAAAAAAAAAAGAAGTCCGAGGCTGTGCCGAACCTGATAAACTGGATACGATCAGGCACTAACATGATATTCTATTTATCATGTTGATCATTTAAAATCATTTAATTTACCTTTTTTCCCAATTTCTTCCCATTTTTTTCTGTTCAAAAATGCCCAAACGTCATCAAATATACCCTGATGTCATCAAAAGACGTGCTGACATCACCAAAAGGACGGGATAGGAACGTAACTGCAGGGATAAGGTTTTATCTCAGGAATCCTGTTTCTCGGCAGTATTATGCAGATAGACATGATAAAAAACCTGAGATTGCCGTGTGTCCCTTTAATGCTTGTTAAATACTTTACGATTGCTGTGTATCCCTTTAAATGAATGATGGTTCCAATAATAAAACAGTTAACAATTTAACAATTTCATGGGTAATGTATCCTGTAAGTGGTAATCTAATGCATCTAGATGTGGGAAATACAGTGCCACAATTGTCACTACGTGGTCCGAGTATTAACTTTCATACCCCATCCAACCCCTTCTCCAAGAAGCAAAAACGGGGTTGGCTGGGGTATGAAATAAAAAAACACACCTTAATTTCGGCTTAAAAAGTTCGCATATTGTAAAATTAAAACGTTTTATGTCTAATTTTAAACAGATCACATTTTTTCAGTAAAAAATGTTTTTAAACATGTTTTATTGTCGAATTATCCATTATAAAATCCTGCTAATATAAGCTTCCCCATCGCTTAATGAAAATTAAGGCGGGACCACATAATATTGTGTAACACTTTATAATAAATATTTTGTTCATTCCTCATAGCTTTCTTAGTAACTCTTTTAATGCTTCAAGATGAATGGCAACCCTTTTTTTAGTATTATCAATTAACAAATTTATCTTAAACATCATATGAACATTTCTTGATAGTCCCGGAGAGAAAACTGCTACTAAGTATGTAAAAATAAGTATTATTTGCATGACGTAGATACCACTTGGTGACTGCACGGGAAAATGAGGTAAATCTGAATTGTATAGCTGCT
The DNA here is from genome assembly GCA_037043455.1 of Cyrtodaria siliqua. Classification (NCBI taxonomy): domain Eukaryota; kingdom Metazoa; phylum Mollusca; class Bivalvia; order Adapedonta; family Hiatellidae; genus Cyrtodaria; species Cyrtodaria siliqua. The sequence goes on along the minus strand of JAWPHD010002141.1, from coordinate 2,574 downwards.
CAACTATTGCCAGATAATTGATAAATACATTTACCTGTGGATTAATTTACCTGTTCAAAGTTTTCTAATCTAATTCTCGCTTTTCACAGATATTGCAATGTGTGAAATGTAAATATCTATTGATGTGTATTGATTTCGATTTAAATAAACATAAACATGTACATGAAACAAAACATGGCCGGAGAACTTTCAGGTTCAAATATTGCAATAACCTAACTTAGTTGACATTAAAAGGATTCTATTTTTGAAAAGTATGTATTTCTGTTATGAGATAGAAATAACTTAAATATGTATTACTTAAATCCATTAAATACATAAATTATACAGTGATTACCTAATGTTTATCAGAAACTGTCATTGTTATTTATATATGCCTGCGAAGCATGGCGGACAATTAGGTTTTAATTTGTTCGTAGTCCTGCAGCTGCATCCATCGTCCTTTGTCCATCGTTAGTCACTTTCGTTTCCATTCAATAACTTAAGTTAGGAATAAGATATTGGAACAGTAGTTGCTGTGTGTGAAGCTTATATGGAAAGGAAGCTTGGGATTGCATTTGAGGTCACTGGGGTCAAGGTCAAAGTCACCGGTACTAAAATAAAAATGGTTTCTGGTCAATAACTTCCGTTAGGAATGAGATATTGGATTGACACCTGCTGAGTAGGTAGCTTATATGGAATGGACGTTTGGAGTTGCATTTGAGGTCACTGTGGTCAGAGTCAAGGTTGCTGTTATTAAAAAAGAAAAAAATAGTTTTTACTGATTAACTTTAGTTAAGAAAAGAATGAGATATTGGAACGCATCTTGCTGTGTTGGTAGCTTATATAGAAATAAAGCTTGAAATTGCATTTTAAAGATCACTGGGGTCAAGGTCAAGGTCGCTGTTACTCAAACTAGGAAAATGGTTTCAGAGTATCGACGAAGGAAAAAAATCCTAGGGGAATGACCCTGGTAACCCTCTAGCTATCTTCGTATTTATTTTATTCAAATTATCGCTAACCAACGAAATTTGTCGGCCATGTTATTTACCATTACTGCTCAAGTAACCTTGAATTGGATAGTGCGAGTTTCAGATATGTTTCTACATACCATGATCTTTAAGTATATTAAACAACCGTTATTTAAACTATAACTTCGAATGTTTTTTCATAAAACGATAGAACTAACAAATTATCATCTCTTGATTATCAAACATTTTGAATTAATAACAACATAATAAAAAGTTATTTCTAGTTCCTGTCCAGATGTATAATTATATAATTCAGTGATTACTTTTTTAAAGTCTCATTTAAATTAATACTGAGTGGGTGTGAGTTTCCAAGACATTAATCCTGCATAAACAATAATTAAAAACAGTATGGAACTGAGGAATGATTATTGCTCTATCACATTAGGTACATTCCTGATGTTTGTTGATTTTTATATTTGACATGACACCCATAATTCCTCTTGATTGCCTCTGTATCCACTACACTCAATATATGGCCTCCACCAAGTCTCCAAAAGTAAATGATACATTTTCAATAATTTTTAAAGGGACAATCGGCAATCTTGAGTTTTATATCAAGCACTAAAATTTGCATATCTTTATTAATCCTTCATCATTTGACTTTAAAACTGCTTGCATATAAATAAATTATAATTAAATTATAATTAAATAAAAAATTGAGAATTTCAATTTTCTTCATTATTTTACCAAATTTATTATTCATGCAATATTTAGTTAGTAGTATGTAAACACAATTTTCTTGAGCTATCTCTAATAATTAATATTAATGGTTGCAAATATGCAGATTATTAGAAAAACTAATCGGACGCCGCGAGTTGACACAAATCAAGATTGCCGTTTGTTCCTTTAAATAAAAAAAATTAGTTTTAAATTGTTATTATCCTAGTTATGATGTATACCAGAACTCCATCTGCCTTCTCGCTCACAGATCTTTAGCGTTGCATTATTATTTGCCTGGGGAACTACGCGAATGTATTTGTGTTTATATTTAGTTTGTGCACTTGAGTTGTTGTCTTTCATCCAAATTTATTTTTGTACCAAACTAAACCAGATGAACTCTGCATATTTAAAAAAATAGAACATGAAAAAATATGGTTCTTATGCATACTTTGTATTGAATGGAAAGAAAAAGATCATAAGCAGTTTCTTTTTGTATGGATACATGCATCTGTTTTCAACAAGTTACTTGATACAGAGGTGTACGATTTTAGGCGCTCTGTTTCCTGCTTCATATGGCGATTCACTGAACAACATATATATCGTTATTCCAGTCCTGTTTTTATGTCCCATCAAACGAAGTTGGAGAAGCGGGGGCGATACAGCATATACCTTTTGTAATTTTGTATGTCTCGATTTCGTGACCGGGCCACAACTCTGCAATGAATGATTAGATCAAAATGATATTTGGCAGAACGGTTTACCACATAGATACAGATTGTTGTGTACAACTCCCCACAACCTAGAGTCAGTGTCAAGGTTGCAGTAAAGGTCAAAAGTCAACCTCATCTCCCGGCCATAACGTGGCACTGATTGATTGAATCAAAAATATATTGGACAGAAAGGTTCA